>JANLJB010002494.1:0-35695 GCA_026212285.1 Bursera cuneata | reverse complement strand
GCTTAAAAAAAGATGGTCTCGAGTTTTAGGCCGATTTAGAATCCTTTATAATTACCCTAGCTGGGAGATTTATTTATAATCAGTATAGTATATGCAGAATTTACTATATGATTTATATAGGAAAGTGAAAGACATTTTTCAGCAGCAACAGAACAGGATCCATATGAGCTGCACATGGCTTGGATTTTGTATGAATTTCAGCCGAAGTAGTCCGATTTGATGATTACTTAACGATCAATTTATTTATTGTGTGCCCTCCAATTATTCTGCATTTCACTAGTTAACATGTCTACAAGTACATTTCTGAACAATTTTATATGCAATTTAGAAATATAAACTTTATTCTGATCCCTTATACAAGAAGTATGAGGTATATTTCTGCAGTAACCTCTTCATGCTGATAAAAATTAAAAAACTTGAAATAAAATAAAATAAACTAAGCACATCTTTTTTTTCCCTTTTAATTTTTTCTGACAGCTGTCTCCGTAAGGATAAAGTTTCTATGCTCATTATTTGTATAGCTTTACTTTTCCTGCTCATAGTCCTGACTGCTATAAGGGCTAAATGCTTCTAATAGCCAATTCTTCTTCCTGCGAGCGTTCCATCCCATTTCTTCACAGATTTCATCGCTGTGATTGATGCTGAAAGTAGCGATGCAATGCCTCTTGTAGAACCTGGTTGACTGCCTCATGACTTCCATCTCTTTAGATATCTTTTCAAGCATCTCCTCCGCGCTTGGAAGCTTAAATTTGTTATCAATCAAGCGAGCCAGCCATATGCTGCGCAGCTCCGAACTGTGAAGGTTTGACAAACTCTCGACGTAACCCACAAAAGCCATGTTTGGTATCAGTGGATGAACAGTTCCCCTGCACGAAGTTAGTGCAGCATATTACTTTCAGTTTGCAACTCACTGGCGATGAATCCTTTGATGTTCAGAAGCTGGCTATTATAGTACATATTTAACACTACTTAAAAAGAACTATAAAAATAAAACTAAAAACGATATTTAGCAATTAGCAGTATTGGATTACTTGTACAAGGGAATGAGACCAGAAGGATATTCTAGCAAGCTTCGAAAAGGCTCTGGTAAGATAGCTTTTAGCTTCTTCTTTCCTTCATAACCAGTAGCAAGAATCACAACATCAGCCTCCAATTTAGTGTTGTCCTCAAACTCAACTCCTCCCTCCCAGAACCACCATTTTGATGTTCTTTTGAACACAATCTTTCCCTTCTCAGCCTCAGAGAAGAAACCCTGTGGCATGATAGCCATCTGACAAGATGCATAGTCTTCCTCGAAGGAGTGATCTGGTTTCAGCCCATACTTCACCAGTGGAAGTTTCCAAAGCAAATAGGATTCAATAAACTTGGAAACTCCGCGCCTCTGTCAAGAATCATAATGCGCGTAGCATGTTTAAGTACAGTCTAAAATATTCTATATATGTTTAACTATAAGAAAGCACTTAATAAGTTAAAGAATTTTAACTTACCACAGGAGATAAAAGGAGGCAAAGGAGAGACCTGAGCAAGCTTTGGTTAGGTATTCTGTGAGGTAACTGAGAAAATCTTGAGCCATAGAAAATGAAGAAGGGCAATCCCCATACCCAATAATGTGGAACAGTCCAGTGTGTGGTCCTTACCACCATAGTGCATGGTTTTCCTTCTGGTCCTGAAAAAATAATATATGCAAGTCATTAACATTTATCTTAAAATTAAGCACAAGCTCTCTTCAAACAGTTGTCATCTTTGACTAAATTTTGTTTTTCAAAATGGTTTACTTCCGGATAATTAATGCGTATATAAATCAAAGTCACGAGGGATTGAATTGAATTTTTCGGTAGAATTTTTTTTTTTTTTCGAAGAATGGCCAAATGCGGAAGCTAGAAGACAGAAACTGTTCCCATAAATGACAAAGTTGGATCACGTTTCATGGCTTTCTGCTTCTCGTAAATCTTTCAGGTGTAAAAGTCAAAACCTAGTTTTGAAATTCTAATTGGTGTGCTTAAGAACAGTTGAAAACATGTGTCAACAAGTCCAAAGACCAGACATTGTGATTGTTACTAGTTTGACACTTGAACACACAATTAATTCAAAGCCTAGCTAGCTTGACCAATTAATTTTCTTGCTTTTGCTGTAACTGTTTGCATGCAAATTCCAGCTTTGGACGTGGAAAATTATTACTTATAGGTAAAGTCAGAGTAGCTTTACTACTGTTCGTTGGACAAAATTCAAATTATTTTTGTCACAAGGCACAGGGGGTCCACTAACACGAACGATGAGAATGAGGTCGTTGAATTATGGGACCCTTCGATTAGGCATGCCTTTTGAGAACAAAATGAAATAATGTTTTGATGAAGTTTATATATGGATTCATATTCCCGTGTAAAGATTCAAAAGAAACTTAAGTTAGAAATAACTCGATTAAATAGTTAATATTTGTTTTTCTTTATTTTAAGAGAGTCTAATATAAGATAGATCTATCACGTCATTAATTTATAAAATAATATTGTAAGACTTTTTAAAAGTTATGAGATAAATATAAAATTTTAAACCATACAATTGAAAATTGGATAGATGATGCTTGAACATAATTTCTTTCTTTTCATTTTTTGTATTTTTATTATTTTGGAAAGAATGAAGATGATCATGCAAATTACCTTGATTTGCTTCTGCGCACTCCATAGCTAAATCAATAGCTGATTTCTTGTAGCCGACAACTACAACCTTTTTCCCTTTAAGCAGCTGAGAAGCGGCTTCCTTGTCTAGTTTACAGTAGTCAAATGTGTGCAAGACCTGCCCCTGAAATGTCTCGGGGCCTTTATTGCGAGGGAAAACTGGTATTCGAGGTATGTCACCGTACCTTCCGGTACAGACAACAACAAACTCGAACTCATACGACTGAAATAAGCCAAATAATTGACAGAACAAATATGTATCAGTACACACTGCTTGTAATTAAGCCAAGATAACAAAAGGAATATTAATGATAATAATAATTTAAATTATAATTATCAAAATATCCATGCATGCATATCTACCGATCGAGGTACATATTTGTACGTCAACTTTTGGAGGATTAATACAATAAAAAAAAAACATGACTAGGCATCATGGGTACGTCAGTGATCAGTTCGGTATAACATTAAATTTCCTTTCCAAGAGGCTGACCGAGGTTCTTATTTACTCGAAATCGAAATATTTTCGGAAAGAAAAGATAGAGAAAAAACTATATAGTTATTCTAATAAATAGGGTTGAAAAGAGTCGTATTTGGAAAAATAATTAGCAACCTGAATGGACTCAGAGTTATTAGTTTGCACTGAAACTTCCCAAACCGGGTGACCAGGCAAGAGGCTCTCTTTCTCTCCCGGTTTTCCACTAAAATCAGCGGCGGTTTGGTGCTGCTCCCCAATGAACCGGATGCCCACCACCTTTGAATTGAACCTCACAAGCTTCAACACATCAAAGTGTTTTGCGTAAGATCCAAGGTAGTCCAATATCTCAACATAAGAAGGAAAACCAGGGTCATCCCTGTCAGGCCAAGGAAAATCAGTGAACTCATAATCACGACGAGCCGACTGAAGTTTAGTAGAATTGTAGGAACAGGCTTTCCAGACTCCTCCAACAGAGTCCGAGGCCTCAAACACAACTGGGTTATGGTGACGCAGCTGTTTAGCTACTGCTAGACCACTGACGCCAGCTCCAATAATGGCAATTTTTGAGGCAACAGGAAGATTGTTTTGATGGTTAATAGCCATGTTGGTGTGTTGAAAGTTTTGAATGAATGAATGAAGTTGTGGAAATGCTCTCAACCTATTGTATGTATTTATAGTGCATGAGAATGAGGGGGGTCACGTCCAAAGCACGTGAATGGACTTGGAAGTGTCGAGAAAGGAGACAGAGAGACAGAGAGACAGAGAGAGAAGATGTTATCAATTCTAGCTAGCTTGGCCTTGTAGGTTGGTGAAGGCAAGGGATGAGAGGATGACCATTTATTAATTAATTAATTATGTTAATTAAAGTTAATATAACACTTATAATCTGCATTCGGTTGGTTGTGGTGTGGAACTTCCCTATTGACGGATGTTAAATTTCTTCGTATCTTCGAAATCATAACTAAGATTACTTAGCTTTGTGTACAATATATGTACTTCCCTGTTGCCATGTAAATTTCTTCCTGGAAGGGTCATGACGATTCATAAATGATAAAGTTTAACTTTGACTTCTTTGTTAAATATTAAATATTTCATCAAATCTCTCTAGAAATTTGGTTAAAATACAAGAAGACCGCATTTTAAGCTCGTAGATTAAGGGGTTTTTTTCGTGATTAAATCGTCATAATTATCAAAGTTTTATACATACATTTTATTAAAAACCTTTTGAAGTTTCCAACGAAAAAGGATCCCTAATAATGAAGTCATCCCTTCGAGGTGAATAATTTTACTGATCTTCACTAATTAACCTCTGATAAATATCAAAACCCAACTTTTATAATTGTTGTTGATCTCTATCCTATTGCCAAAAATCTTGTATGTATAATTCTTTTACAAGTTAGAAAAAGTCAAACTTATATTTTGTGTTAAGTCAACGAATTAAATTTAAAAGAAAACTTTAACTAATAACATCCAGGTCAACAATAATTTTAAAACTAAGAGTAATGTTAGACTTCAAACCCTTATACAACTAAACTCTCCAACCCGATGTGGTAGCTTCAGATTAATTAATTTCTTAATTGACCAAACTGATGTTATGATGTCATGAAGGCTACCACGTCAAGTTGTCGAGTTTTGGTTGTATAATGGTTATAAGCCTAACATTATTGTAAAACTAATCTAGGGAATGTCTTCGATTTTAAAGCAGACGTCAAAGAATGTTATTAAAATTGCCCTCTTAATTAAGAGGAATCATTAAACGAAGCTTACCTTGATTGCTAATATATACTTCTGAGGACCACAATAACATTTAAGTTTTGAGATGAATACTTACAAAAAATGATGAGAAGAAACCAATATAATCAATAAAAAAAAAATGCAAATTGAAATCTGAAACACATATAATCATGAATTGATGTGTAGCGGTCTCGAATTCCCTCATAACTTGATTTAATTTCCCTTATGACTTAATAGTACCAGATATATAACATTAATTTTTGTGGCGAACGAGAACAAGCCCGCAGAGATTGATTAGTTTGTGTGAGATATACTGGGTGTTTATGGATCTTCATCAATGGGAAATGGTTGTACTTTGTGTATATAGCTGTTTGTCCTCTTCAATATGCATTCTTGGATTAATTGAATGTATCCATCTCTCTTTCAATAGAGAAATAGTTTTGATATTGTCAAGATAAAAACATTACTTTTAATTACACTTTTTTTGTTGCCACCAAACCAAAGTGTCCTCTAGAATAGAGGGTAAGCAAGTGTCCTTTTCTTTGATGAAATAAGCAAGTCTTGAATTGGCTTTCAATTAATGTTAAAGCATATCTTCCTGTGCCCCTGGATCGAGAAAAGACATTGTGTTTGTGGTGAGTGATGACAACTATATATATATATATGCTATGCAATATTTTCAAGTTTGACCAGCGTTTTCGAACTGGCTTCACCTCATCACATGCATGTGCTGTATAATTCAAGTAATACAAATACAGATAAACACAATAGCTAGCTAGCGTATATAACATATATACGTATACTAGAGTCATCGCTTTCAGAGGTTTAACTTAATTTTTTGTGCATTATCCTAATTAGTTTCGGCGGTCTCATTACTAAATATATGTATATATGTGAATTTCGTTAATTAGGATATGATTGAGGAAGAAGTAAGATGTCCATGAATGCTCGACATTCATGTGAGAAGAAGATCAATTGGGATATTATTTTTTTATCGGATGCGAAGGGAAACATCCAAGAAAATAATAAGAAACTTAGAGGAAATTGGCTTCTTGCATTAAATTAGAACCAGCTTTTATACAATTTGGACGAAGAATTTGAAAAATAAGAAGTAATCAAAGTCCATTTACACACGTGACAAAAGTTGCACATGATCAGTGACCATTTTTTTTCTAGTTCATGCATGCATGCTCCCAAAGAGTCAAAATCCGTTGATTCAGAGCTTCTATATACATTCTCTTTCTTTCTCCTTTTAGTGGCCTAAAGAAAGCATTTACGTCTTTCTCCGTATTTTCCCGAGCTGCTTCTTGTAAAACTTTGAACCTACGTAACCCTTCTACCACGGCCTAGGTTAGACTATGAATTTGGAAGAGTACAAAATTCAAAAGTGGTAGAACCGGCGACCAATCTTGTAATTAAAATATTATTGTACCTTGCATGGATTAGGAGTTGACAAATGAATCTATGAAATTGATATTGCAATTTCATGGATTCAGACCTAAATTTGACCTCGGATAAACATATGAAACTTACAGAATAATTTTATTATTCTCGGTAATGACATGTGAGGACGTTGGTTATAATACACAACCTAGTATGATTAATTAAATTGATAAGCAATTTACGTGAAAATTCATTATAACTTGTTAGTTAGAATGAAATAATACACGTGTAGTCCAACCTAAGTTTGTATTGGACCAACATATGTACTACACCTAAAAATGAAAATATATAACAGATCAAATAATTAATTGAACCGTACGTGGACTGAACTTGTAGGTACTCGCTAGAGTTTGATCCTCTTGTATTCGTTTATTAAGCCATTGGCATGTGCTGTGAATTGACGGCAAAAACTTGCTTTTCCTTGCATTAATTATTCTCTGGTCGCTTGGGGTAAGAGTCTCACGTTACACTGTCCGTAGACTCTGGCATGTGAAAGCAGCAATTAAATTTATCCGAGTTACACATTCATACTTCACCTAATTGGAGTACGTACGTATTTAGCATATGGTTAGGTAGGTTTGACTCAGAATCTAATTAGGCAGCAACGTGATTTGAATTCAATTAATATTCTTCTTGAACAGAAGAACATTAACAAATCAAAATTTGTCTTCTCTGGAAGCAGAGAAAAAATGCATAAAAACCCGATTGTAGTTTGAAGCATATATTGATGCTGGTGCTGTTAAGTATGTAACAAGAGTCTAAATTCTTTGTTTCGGTTGTGTGTGAGCGTGACTGCGTGCAATAATAGTGCGGCGGCTTCCACGCTAAATACATTTCAGAGCCAACCCACAGTACAGCTAGTTCTGTTTGTTTACTCCTGACTTTTCAAAAGATTTATTGCTTATGCACTGGCTGGTGTGGTGTGATGGCTATGTAATGTTAGTTGGAATAAATTATCGAACAATATATTGATCATGTGAGAAAATTTTTCGAAAGTACCTCATGATAATGAAAGTAACGTTTCTGGGTATGAAAAAATTGAATGGAAAATTAATGGAGAAGTTTGAATCCGAAGCCTCTAGAATTTCGACGTAAGCTCCACCCATCACAAAGCACAGCTAGCTGTAGCTAGCCAGCAATCTAGCTCATTAATTAATTAAAATATTCCCGTTACTGTTTTGGGAACTTTTTCCAACCCCAATTCTCTATACAAACTGATGAGTGTTGATAATTCGTCTCTTTCTTTGTCACATTTAACATCTCTCTAATTTGAGTTTACTCTTTAATATTTTTTATGGTAGTATTGGACTTTAGAGGCCTTCTAGTTTGTCCTTTTGTTGTATAAACCAGACAATCAAATGTAAAAATAGTTTGTATTGTTAGGTGAGAAATTTCGGAGTTGTGTATGCTTCAGAATCTATTCTAAATTGTGGAAAGTGAAAACCCACCTATGTAATGCGGTGACTACTTGAGAAATTTCCGAGTTGTGTATGCTTCACATTCTATTCTACGTACATTGCGGAAAATGAAAACCCACCAATGTAATGCATTGATTAATTGACGATACCATACACAATCGGTAGTGACTGGGGCTCCCTTGAAACTTTATCTTTAATTTGTGGTTCACATTGCAGAAACTATTAAACGTCAATAAATAAAAGAGTTTTAGTTCACAGTGTATATAATTCTCTCAAATATTATCAAGAGTCGATCGAGAATCTGATTATGATCTCCTCACTGGTTTCGAAGGAATGAAATATGCAATGAATTATAGAATTTTGATAGACTATGGAGCAGTCAGTCATTTATCACTGCCTTTCCATGTAAAAAAACTATTGATTACTTTTCTAGCAACTACATATATTATATGAGATAATGGCGATTTATCCTTCCATTTTGGCTTCATCAATGATCATAAACAGTACTTCAAACAATCAAAACCAATCTTCTGTTTATTTAAACAGCCATAAACAATTTGTGAGTTTCGGAGTCACGACGTAACAAGTCATGCTCGAACGGGGAATTTCCCGCCAAATTCGCCCACGCATTGAACCTCGGTTGATGATATAATCGAAAAAACGCAGTTTGGGTCTCCGCCTGTTCCAGCCCACGGGCCTGTATATTTAAAAAATAGCATGCCCATGGGTGTCATGCTTGCTCATCTTAATAGTTGATACAACCATGTTAAATTTGGAAGTTGAGCAACTCTTCGGCTCAAGTTTGAGATTATATCAAAATAATTTGTTATTCATAATATAGAATATTATGTGTATAGTTGACCTAATAAAGCATCATTAGATGAATATTTACACACATTTATTAAAATATTTTTTATTGAGTTTTAATTTTTACCCATGTTAAGTTGTGTTAGTTGATTATATATATATATATAATATTTACTCAAATTTAATGCAATTGATTTGTAATCATGCATTAACCACTTCCTACATTGTAAAACGACATCACATAATGAAATCGTCCAAAATTGTGAAATATTGAGTTTTGGCATAATATTCTAAATTTGTTGTTAGGTCTTCTTTTCCTTGCACGTTAGGAACTCTTTTGATGTCTAAGTTTGGACAAAAGTGGAGATCATGACTTCACAATAAATTTCATTTTTCCCATGCTTGATCATTAATAAAAGAAACCACCAAAGATTAAATTGTAAGAAGCAAGCTAGATATATACTAGCAAACAATATACTTTCGTAAACATAAATGCATTACATTACATGCTACTATTCTAGAACATACGTTGCTTCGGGAACGTTTTTGATATCACAAAAGCAAGCATTGTTAAGTAATTAGAAACTCTTTTTATATATTCAAGATTTATTCTTCAAAGGCATGGTAGTGGAGAAGATGAAGATCTCTTGCCATTGCCATATAGATATGGGCCATGGCCCTACAATGAGAAAATGTGAGGATGAGAAGTAGTAAGTAGTGTAGACTGTGGAGTGAATCACGTGGAGCTTCGTTTGGATAGGAGTCCAGACTAACAGATAACCAGTGCCTTCAAACTTCTTAGGCCTTGGCTTCAACATATTCAAACTTTACCTAACACATTAATTAATTCCTCATTTAATATTACTCTCCAGTCATTGTCTTATGATCATCCATCAGGACCATCACAAATCAAGCATGATTCATCTTCATCTCATCACGACCTTCCCCTGCACCGGAACTGTTCCACATAACTCCATCTTTCTATCATATACCGCAAGATTAGCATACTTTTGACTCATCCGACGGCTATCAGATTTAAGCTCCAACTGTAGCGCAGTCCATATGTACATTTACTACTTGCAAAAGTAGTAAGATAAAGCAAGGTAAACGTGACGCAGTAAGATTCCTGTCTCTTGACAGAGCCATTACGTGTTCCCACGTGTAATACCGTCACGCAACAGTCACGTTCTCCGTCTTACTTAACATTTATCCCTCTTCTCTTGGTCTATAGTGGTCAGTATCAAAGCCACGATACGGAACGACAACGAGACGCACTCCTGACCTTACACGTGTCACGACAAATCATAATTCGGGTATAAATATTGGATCTACCTTAACAAAAAGCATCTATGCTCTCGATTCTCGGCATCTCTATCAGATTCTACTCTCCCACTTGCCTCATCCAACGGCTCGGAGTATCTCTCACTTCCCCATATATCTTTCTCCTTAGCCAGGTTCTTTCATTCGCCAAAACCACATAGACACCAAAAGTTATCGTAATAAATCATGAACAAGTTGGAGTCTCCTCTCGAAGCTCTAGCCTTTAACTATGTCAGCTTCGGGATTTTCACTATAGTAAACAATCTATGGCCGTGGGTCGCCGTCATAACCGCCGCAGTCAGCTTTTGGAGGATCAGAAAAGCCAGCGTAGCTACCTCGTATTCCGTGAAGCCGGACCAGTACCAACCTCGTAATGAACGAAACACAAGTGAGTTTGAGTCTCAAGATTATCAACCGGGTCCCGAACCCTCGACGGCTGACTCGTGCATTGAGCCGCCAGATTCAGCTTCAGCTTCGTCTCCAGCTAGTCTCTCGTTTTGCGACGTGGACGGTGTGACGAAAGGGAAGTTTACTTTATATTATTATGAGCATGAGAAGGAAGGTGACGGAGAGTTTACGGCGGTCAAAGAGTGGGAAGATGAGTTTAGGTACAGGTGTGGAGAGTGGTGGGAGAGTTGGGAGAGAGTGATAGGGGTGAGAAAGGGTGACAAAGAGTGGTACCGTCACCAGGACTTAACGGTGGTTAACGGCAACGTTGTTAGGTTGTGGGATGATGAGTGTAGGAGGAGGGAAAGGTACAGCTCATGCTGTGCTGTCTGGTAGTTGGTCGATTAATCAGGACTTTTAGGGGGCTTAATTGATGTTTAAACTTTGTATTAAGGTTGTTAATTGTATATATATTGTTCGGTTGAACAACCTCTGTAATGCAGCAAAAATGCAACGTTCGAGGTTGCAAATTTTTACCTCTCTTCTACCGTAATTGATGTATGAAATGTTTTAATGTTATAATGTTGTACAACTCTGGAATTTGGATGTGTTGAATGAGCCAATAAGTGACTCATCAGTGGAGTTACTCGGTGCAGTTCTCTTGACAGAGTTGAGTGTCCCCATTTGATTTCGGCCCATAAAGCACAAGAAACAATTGCTTTTAAGGAACTGCAAAATCATTTTCAATAGCTTCCAAATATCTGTTTCTTGCAACAGGCTCGTTTCTTAGAGAAGTTTTTATTCAAGCCACAAATCAGTTCCAAGAATCCTTAAATGGTAAGATGAGCTCGGTTTTCAGGTGCGTGCTCAAACTCAATGGTTTGGTTTCCTTGTAAATAAAAATTAATTAAAAAATTGTGTTCAATTATGAATACTTTTAAGAACCAAATATATTAAATGTTATAGGAAGATGATGATAGTGGCTCTTCATAGGAAAGAGATTGTCCATTTGCCTACCCGATGGCGTAGGATACCCAAAATACAGATCCCACGATACCAAATCTTCAATCATAAAATACTTATAAATGGGAACAGGAGCCCAATTTTTTAAGGGCAACGTGGTGGTGGTTGGTCTTGGCCGAGGGACAAGGGTGTTCTTTTAAACATATATTTGATATCAGTCGCTTCTTTTCATATATATGTATTCGGATCTCAATACTAACTATAATTATTCTTTTAAAGTTCACAGCCTAACTTATAATTAATGTCTTGGCCATTAAACCCTAGTAATCATGCATAAATTCTGTAAACCGGCTCTTACGAGTTATATATACGTGAGCTAGGCCCATTTTGTAAAGGGTTCTTTAAATCTTTTGTATTTGATTTTGATTCGGTCCATGGCGTTGCGGTCTCTTCCAGTGTTGGTTCCCTTGCATAGCAATATAATCTTTAAAATGCTGCATTGAGTCAAAAATGAATAAATCGAGAATAATTTTCATAATTATGGACGAAATAATCTCTATATGACTATTTATTCCTAATCAGTAATCACTAACAAACGAATGCTAGATGGATGCTAAACTGTCATGGTACAAACCTTATTTTAATCAAGAAAGAATATTAATTATTTATCATTTTCATATTCTTAACCCACAATACAATTATTTATTAATAACCAAATCAAATTTGGTATCCCATATGGCATATGCTTTCAATTTGTTTTCATTTTTTTAACAATTTGATATAGTTAATTCTATCTTTATTTTAAAATTATTGGCTTTGTCATTATCATCTGCAACCCCACAACTGATCTAAAAGCAGGGCGGATAATGACAAAGCCAATAATTTAGGCAGATATAAGGTCGTACTTGGCCTCTGTTCATCTCTTCCACCAACAATTCTCAGCAGCCGTAGCTACAGTAGTTAAAGTAGATAAATTAAAGCAGCCAAATGCTTCAGAATCTTGTAATACATGTGACTATGACAGACCTTAATAATTGAGTGCCAACCAATTGCAACAAACAAGCATTTTCAAATAATTAACTTCGAAGCTGACTTTTTCCCTCTTAAGGATTCCATTATGCATATCAGTACTAGTTTACATTTTCTTCGACGAGGCCAGGCCAGCTGGGTTTTCCACGATATAGATTAAGATTTTAAAGCTTTTGAGCATTGCTGCTGGAGAAGTCTTTGAATTAGGTGAACCGATCAACCGAATATTGATCTTTATATAGAAATAATGTTATTGCAGGTTAGTTTCACTTGCTTTTAAAAAATGATCAATAAGTTTAATACAAACCGATAGAGACCCACTCATAAGTGCTACAAGATCTTGAGCATTGGGACTCATGGTTATGGACTCAAATCCATCAGTACGGAATATTTTTGTTTCCGAGTGAAATACCCTAGTATTTGAAAGAGTGAAAAGTGATTTTATTATTGTGAAATAAGAAAACATTCGTACGTTAATGTATGTATTTAATTTATTAGGAGTTATTAGAGTACTTTTTGAGAAACATGAGCTGAAGCAATAATAAGAATATTTATAATGGGATATCCTTCACAATAGATAGTTCAATAGTAGACTGAGGAATAGGTAATTCAACTCATTCACATCCATATCATGAATTTTTGGAATCCATATTATGCAATAAAACATTGCTTTTGCTAATTCGAATAGAATGATAAAAATCATACTATGTTAGTATATAATATAATTTTTCTTCAAAATTAATTATTATTTTTTTGTTCAAATTTAATTATTATAATTTCTTTTTCAATATAAAACACTCCTTATTAGTATTGAATAGAGGAGAGAGAGAGAGGATATTCTCATTAAATTAAAAAAAAAAAAAAGATATGGAAACCCTCCATGTTCCACCCAGATATTAATTTATAAAAAGTCATAAAAACACCATATTAACAGGTTCTATCCAACTATTTTGATTTGATAATTAAGATCCATTAGTATACGTATTTTTTATAACTTAAAAAGAACTAGAAATTAAGGAAATTGATTATTTTTTTAAAATTCATGTTTGCTAAGTAAAATCAATCCATAAATTTTTATATATAACNTTGAATAAAAGAATAAAAATGTAACTATAAATTGACCAAAAAAGACAAAACTATATAAGATTACATGAAAATAAGTATAAGAAAATTATAAATTTAAGATTAGTTGTCGTCATAGGTACACCGTACACTATTGACTCTTGTTTTGCTTTGGTGCGTAATTTGTAATGTGAGGTGGGGCATGGAGTCTGCAACTGCAAGACTGCCTACATGCACATGACTTGTTTCAGACTTTTAGGTGCGGGAGCTTCGAAAACTAATGCATGGAAAGCTGGGACCAATGGCTTCGTTCAGATTGCATTCAATAATTTATTAAGCAGGACCCAGTGAGCAGTGATGGCACTGTTTCACATTCACGAACTTTTGGAGATTCATGGACCAACGCCCAACACCTAACACCTATCAGGATTCAACCCATGGCTGTCAGATTGCCTGNCCCATTAACTCTCAATTATCTTTCAGTATCACTGCTGAAAATGATTTTGTATTTTAGAGAATTCTTACTACACTTGCTCTACGTTCAAAATCAACAATTTCTACAAAAACTTGAATTTCAATTGACCAATAGAAAATGAACACAGAAACAGTTTTAATAGTGTCACTCTGAAACGCAATTTAAATGTTTTCCAACTCTGGACGATAGATTTCATGACCATGTCACAAAAAAATATCAACTTTTTACTCGATGCCTGACATGATGCATGGATTGATTGGTGAGGCACAAAGTACGAAGCAACGGGAGTAGGTTATAAAATCGCGGCTACCGCTCCCCTTTAATTAACTTGTCCACCAGCCGTGATCTTATCATCTGCGGTGCATTTACCGCTCCTGCTTGNAATTCATTTTCATTTACCAACACTACCCTTACTAACTCAAATAAATAACATGAAGACCTAAGAATTTAACAAAAATAAAAGATTTTGAAGGGCAAATACGTAAGTACGTTCCCATTTAACTTTGGGAAGTATTGTACAATCCTATTCCCTTTTATAAATAAAACCAACCCTAGCTGGTCTAGTCTGTCACTCATACGCTTCAGTCTTCACTGTTCGTTTTAAGATCTCCCAGACTCTTGAGACTTTTTACAAACACTCTCACAAATCACAATGCTTCTTCAGCTTCACCCACTGTGCTTCCTTAGTCTACTCTTTCTCTCCCTCTCGTTCTCCTCCTCCGCCACCGCAACTAAACACGATGCTCCACATGATCTCGTCCGTTCATCATGTGCACACGCCAGCTACCCCACCCTCTGCCTCCACACGCTCTCCTCCTACAAGGGACCAGCGAAGACCCCTCGCGACCTGGCTCAAGCAGCAGTGAAAGTCAGCCTCTCTCGAGCGAGCAAAGTGTGTGACTACCTGACCCAACTCGCGTCGAGCATTAACAAAGGCAAGAGCACCAACAAAAGAGAGCGAGCTGCGCTGAGTGACTGCGTGGAGCAGATATCCGACTCGGTGGAAGAGCTGAGCAAGACGCTTAGTGAACTGAAGCACTTGAGAGGAGAGACGTTTACTTGGCAGATGAATAATGCAGAGACATGGGTCAGCGCAGCTTTGACTAACGAAGACACGTGTGTTGATGGGTTTGAAGGTGTTGATGGGAAGGTTAAGAGTGATGTGAAGAAGAAGATCACGAACGTAGCCAGAGTCACAAGTAACGCTCTGTATATGATTAATCGTCTTGACGAGAGCCGTGAGAGGCCCAGGCCCGCCATAAAGCCTTGAAGATGGAAGGTTGCGATCATTCCCTTCCGTTCCGTACGATTATATATATATATATCATGAACCTTGTTGCGCTAGCGTGTGCGTGTGCGTGTGCGTGATTTTCTTTTCTTTTTATTAGCCTTTTGTGGACCAAGTTGTATGTATAGTTATTAGTTAAGTCAAGTATGTTGCTGAATATATGTAAAAATGGAAAGTTTACCAAGTTTATGTAATCTTATATTATGTTTTCCAAAGCCAGTGCTGTGCGTAAATTTTGGTAATGCATATAAGGAAAATGATTCGGGAATATACTGATTTGTTAAAATCAAAACTGATAGGCTAATCTAGATCTCTTTGACCGACACCTTGAAAACTTATCTGCATAAGAAGTATCTGGTTAGATTAAACAATATAAACAAAGTTCGGGAGGGTTGGACTTTGGACAAATGGTGACTCAGAAAACTAAGCCATAGATGAATATGTTAGATAGGTCTCACATCTTCCTCGACCATTTCTTTTATTTAAAAAAAAAAAAAATCCCCACGGGCCAATTCAACCCCACAAAAGATTCCCATACTCACACCCAACTATGAAATAAATATGAATAAATATATTTATTTTCAGAGATACACACACATATATATATATATATATATATAGATGTACATCATCTATTTTTGAAAATATCATAGTTCTAATGGTGTCAAAAACATTTAAGTTGTTTTTAGAAATATATATTGTTGTAGATGGATTTGTAATATCTTAGACCGACAAAGATTGAGATTGATTAAGTTGGTTTGAGTGATTTGATATTGGGCCAGGCCAATATTATTAACTTCATGATGCTGATTGTTGTTTTTAATGGTTAAGGTTGGATTAGTTGATTATTCTCCGCCATGGTTTAGTGAACAATTAAGGATATAAAAAAAACGCTAACGGCACAGTGGGCTTGGTATATACTGAGTAAGTCAATCTGACCCAATCCAATTTATTCCATACATTTGGGCCATGTTCTGGCCCTGGTTTACTGAACTTGATCTGGCCCAAACAATTCTAACGATTTCCCTATGCAACCCGAGACAGACCCGAACCGACTCTTCGCCTAAACCCTAGCTAAAGTCCCTCCTTCTCAACAGCTACTTCAGCAAGGGTTTTCTGCAACAACACACACTGTTCACAATGGACGACACCTTCGAAACCGAAGATGGATTCTTTACAGAAGACGACGACTTTTGTTCTTCAATCCTTTCCCGCTTCTCAAGCTCCACGCAGGATGACCACCTGCACCTCTGCACCACGATCGGCGCCATGTCTCAGGAGCTCAAGGACCAAAACCTCCCTCTAACTCCGGTCGCCTACTTCGGTGCCACATGTTCCTCCTTGGACCGTCTCCTCTCTTCCTCCGACCCCGACTCCTCCTCCCACGTCATTAGCTCTCTCATCACCATTCTCTCACTTGTCATTACTAGAATTCCCCTGGCAATTCTGAAAAAGAAGGGAGATTTCATATCGCGACTTGTGGTCCGCGTTATTCGGTTGAATTCCGCCACTGCTGGCGCCGTAGCTTCTGGACTGAAAGTTTTATCACGTTTGTTGATCAGTAGAGGAAGAGTCAATTGGTCTGACGTGTCGCAGTTATACGGTGTCGTTTTAGGATTCGCGACTGATTCCCGTCCTGAGGTAAATTTTTAATATTCATATAGAATTCTGTTTTGAGGTTTTGCTATTTGTAAAATTCAATATCAAATTTGTAATGAATTATCAGTTATAACACTTCCCTTTTACATGATTTGGTGTTGCTCAATGTCTTCTAGACTTGATTTTTGAGATTGGTTTCCATTTTATCTGGTCTGTGAATGCTAACTGGGTTTCCTTACAGGCGAGAAGGCAGTCGCATTTGTGTGTCCGGGAGACCCTGCTAAGTTTTCAAGGAACGACAGTTCTGTCTCCGGCAAGTGAAGCTATCACAAACATTTTTGAAAAGTTTCTTCTCCTGGCTGGTGGATCAAACACAAATGCTAATGAAAAACCAAAAGGAGCTCAGGAGGTTCTTTTTTTGTTGGAAGCTCTTAAAGAGTGTCTTCCTCTTATGGCAATGAAGTATAAAACTACAATATTTAAGTACTTCAAGACTCTTCTTGAACTTCGGCAGCCACTTGTTACAAGGCGAATAACTGATATTCTGAATGTAATCTGTGTCCACCCATCTTTGGAAGTTTCTGCTGAACCTCTGCTTGACCTATTATGCTCGTTAGCTCTTTCTGTTTCCATAAATGAGACGAATGTGGATGCCATTACATTCACGGCTCGCTTGCTTAATGTTGGAATGACAAAGATCTATTCACTTAATAGGCCAATATGCGTGACTAAACTTCCAATTGTATTCAATGCCCTTACAGGTTTTCTTAATGCTTTTTTGCAGTGAATTTGATTGCATTTGATTATGGGATCATAAAAATGTATGAAGATGTTCTCACTATAGGTTTTGGCAGATATTTTAGCATCTGAACATGAGGAGGCAATATTTGCAGCCACTGAGGCATTGAAGAGTATTATAAATGCTTGTATTGATGAAAGCTTGATAAAAGAGGGAGTAGACCGGATTTTGAATACAAACTCGGATGCAAGAAAGGCTGGGCCAACTGTAATCGAAAAAGTGTGTGCATCTATTGAGAGCTTACTTGATTATCCCTATAGTGCTGTCTGGGATATGGCATTTCAAGTTGTTGCAACAATGTTTGATAAATTAGGTATTACTATTGCTTATTCTTCTTTTTTTTCCTCCTCTAATTGTATATTTTTGTGTCTGCTATTCTGCTTGGTTAATAAGCAACTAAAATAATAGATTGATCAGCAAGTAATGTTTGTGATGGCTAGCTATGTTGATAAGAACTACTTCATGTGTAGAAAACAGTCAAGTCATATTATGCTGTATCCATCCCCTCTTTTGTTCTTGATGTTTTCTTGGAATGAAGAACAGCCCGATAGAAGTTTCTTGTTATCAGCATAGTTTCAGTCCTTTTGATATAGCATGTAGTCTTGTATTATGTTCTACATTGTGTTGTTTAAAAAATTCTGCAGTATAAATTAATTTTATAACTCAATTGTTAATATTCAGGAATTTATTCCTCTTATTTCATGAGGGGAACCCTTAAGAACTTGTCAGACATGCAGAGTTTGCCAGATGAAGACTTTCCTTACAGAAAGCAGGTATTAAATTTCTTTTGGGAAAACTTTTGAATGTACTTATCATGGTGTAACATATTTGTATTATAATATGTCTCAACGAATTTGATGTGTTATCTATTCAGATACCTGCCATGTTTGTGGCTTAGACTGATACAGTCAGCACTCTTTATGACAGCCTAGGTTTTAAATTTTGATATTATTATAGCATGACTAGCCATGGCTCATCTGGAAGTTTCAATTCTTTTTCAATGTAAGATGTATCAGTCTTGCACTACCGCACTGTAGATATTAACAAGACCTTAACTAGGACTCTTGATTCAATTTTAATAACTCGGTCTTTAAAACATGGTAACAGTGGCTAAAAATGCACTTGAACAAACACCATGTGAGAGCTAAGAAAGAAAAGGGGAAAATAAAGAAAAAGTATTTTTTATAATTATGACCAATGGCAATAATCAATTAAACAAAAAGAGAGTTAAAATTTAGTAAAATACAAAAAAGTTAACCCAGCAGCAACTATTGCAATACCTATCTGGCAGTTGGTGCAATGTTTGGAGGATTGATTTATTGAGATATGGTAAATTGCTATTATACCGTTGATATGTGTTTTTAGGTCTAAGGTTTGACTCCTATTAGTTGCAATCGATTCTTTGAGGTCATGCCTACAGGTGCTGGCCAGAGTTTACCTGAACCATGGAGGGGGGCATTTTGCATGGGCTTCCTTTGTATATATATGTGTGTGTGTGTACATAGTTGACATGTGTATGTGCTGATGTTAAAGCTGAATAGTCTGCCATAATTGATATATTCTCAACATTCTTTTTTGGCAAAATATATCCAATATTTATCCAGATTTGTGAACTATTTAGAAGTTTGCAATTAGCTAGAGTTTGACTGTTTCTACTTTCAAGTGAAATATTAACTTCCTGTTTTGATTCCAAGTGCCTTTGGACTCTTGGATCAGAATGAGATGATATTCATCACCAGTGAATAACAGACCATATTGTAGAATGAGACACATTCATGATGATGTGGAAATTTTATGCATACTTGCTGCATCAGTACCTTCTCAACCTTTCCTCCTTTACTGAATCAGATGTATTTTCCAACCTGCAGCTACATGAATGTGTCGGATCTGCTGTTGGTGCAATGGGACCTGAAACATTTTTAAGCCTTATACCTCTCAAGTTAGAGGCTAATGACCTTTCTGAGGTAAACGTTTGGCTCTTTCCGATACTGAAGCAGTATACTGTTGGTGCTCGTTTGAGCTTCTTTACAGAGAAAATTTTGGGTATGGCTGGACTGATAAGGCAGAAATCTCGAAAGGTATCACTCTCTTTGTGCTAGTTCTTGCCTTTATGTTTCTGGCATTTGTTTACATATAGCTTTTGGCAGCTTGAGCTGGAAGGACGGGTTTTCTCATCAAGAAGTGCTGATGCTCTTGTATACTCCTTGTGGTCCTTGTTACCTTCTTTTTGCAACTACCCTTGTGATACTGCTGAAAGCTTCAAGGATTTAGTCGAAGCTTTATGCACTGCCCTTCATGAAGAACGTGATGTTCGCGGAATGATATGCTTTAGTTTACAGAATCTAATTCAAAAAAATAAGAATGTTTTGGAAGATAAAAATGATATGGCTGGTGTTGAAATAAGTGTTGCCAAACAGCGAGCTATGGCCCATTATACCCCACAAGTTGCGGCTGATAATTTGAATGTTCTGAAGACGTCTGCTCGTGAAATTTTGTCTATTTTGTCACGAATTTTCCTGGAAACAGAAAAAGATGAGGGAGGTTGTTTACAGGTACTTCTGTTCTCAATGGATAAATGACTCTTTATTTCTTTATCTTCCTACTAAAACTTTTAAGTGGGTATTGATCCTCTAATTGTATATGTGTGAGTAATGCACGTGTTGGACAGTGAATATAATCTTCATATAGTAGTATTTTCATTTATGTGGTAGTGTGAGTTTTAATGGAGTTCATAGTGTTTATTCCATTGACAGTCCACAATTAGCGCATTCACATCCATAGCGGATAAAGGAGTAATAACAAGGTTATTCAAAAGGACAATGCGTGGGCTTTTAGAGGCCACCCAGGAGGCTGGAAAAGCAAAAATTACTAAAAATTCTAATCCTATGCAGATTGATTATTCATCAAATGAGAGCTCACCATCTGTTATGAGGTGATATCTTTAACCACTATATATCTTTTAGTGTGATTGTGCACCTGTTGACAGTCCGCTTACCTCCTGATCTTAACTGCAGGGCCCGGCTTTTTGACCTTGCGGTGTCGCTTTTGCCTGGTTTGAATTCTGAAGAGATTGATGTCTTATTTATTGCAATAAAAACTGCATTAAAGGTGACTGATTGAACATTGTTGTCAATCATCTTTTTTTTTGTGTAATGATGACTAAAGTGAGTCTGTTCTTGAATTGCAGGATGATGAAGGTTTGATTCAAAAGAAAGCATACAAAGTTCTTTCAGTTATTCTTGGGGTACTTCTTCTGCCAATGCAAAAGCTTTTGAACTCATATTTTTCTGTCTATGCTTATTTTGTATATTTATGTTCAAAGAATAACAGACAATAATGCATACTTTCTTTTATGTATTAATATAAATATTGCTATTGTTGCTTATATGATGTTATATGTTGGGGACGAACCACAGAAAAAGTAACATATAACTAAAAGTAAAAGTAAAAATCATGGCAATGGGGTAGTTAATCATGGATTTGTAAGGGGAAATGAGGTTTGAGGATGCTTGGAAACCCAACACAGGCCTGATCTGTGGGCAGGGCCAGTGGATCCTTGATATATCTACAAATATATGTTTTCAGCTGGTGTAAATATGTGATGGCTGTGAGGTTTATCCCTTGGGGGATTGGGGAAGGTTTCGCCTGTCCCCACCTGCTTCTGTTCCTCTTTACAGGTCAACTCTTTTGTGAAGTGTCATAGTGATTTTGAGTTTGTGTACTGCTGGGCATCTTATTGGCAGACTATTCAAATATACTTAAGTCTTTTTGTTTGTCGGTTTGATTGGTAATGTTGCTTTTTGGATGTATTTGGCCAGAAACGTGATGGGTTTCTTTCATCAAAGCTTGAGGAATTGCTTGGACTTATGATTGAAATGCTGCCCTCTTGCCATTTTTCTGCCAAGCGCCATAGACTTGACTGTTTGTACTTTATAATAGTTTATGTCTCCAAGGTAATATGACATGCAACTTTCTCCCTCTCTCTATAAACTTATGATTATCATGGATTGAGGTCGGTTTTCCTGTTTGATAAGAAGGCCTCATCCTTACTTGAATCACATAAATTTCTTTACAGGAAAATTCTGAGCAGAGGAGAGCTGACATTCTTAGTTCTTTTCTAACTGAAATAGTGCTTGCTCTGAAGGAGGTACTAAGCTTAACTACTAGAACATTTAGATAGCTATGTATTTGTTTTTAATTTTTGTTTTTTTTTTGCTGGTATTATTGGATGGTCTGTACTGGTGAAGATTGCTATGTTTGTTAATTAAGTCCCTGTATGCTTTTAGTTGGTTTAGAATTTGTTAACAATATGGTGCTTATAAAATAATAAAATTAATGTTGAGTCTACACCTACTAGATTAAGTTTTTAGGTAAAGTGATAAACTAAACATGGTATTAGAGCCATTTGACCTAACGATCAAAGGTTGGAATCCCTCTATAAATTAAGAGAAAATATATTGACCCACTTGTAAGATTCAGAAAGAGGCTTGTGAGGCCCCGTCCACGTGCAAGAATGTGAGACCTTTGCACGTGAGGGAGGCGTAATGAAGATAAAACTAATGTCCTGCACCTACTAGCTTAAACTTTTAGGTAAAGTAGAAAATTTAATAGTGCTCTTATCTTGATTTTTTCTTTCTGATTGTACACGCGAGGATATTTCCTGAACCATATGAAAATTGTTTGAATTTAGAAATGTCATTTTATATTTTAAAAAAAAAAGTGACAAATATGCCAGACAAATTGTGTATATTGCCATATATTATTTTTAAAATGTATTGAATGATTTTATGATTGTATTGTTTCATGATATGACTGATTGGCCATCCATATGATTAAGGTGGTGAAAGTACGTGCAATGTGATGTATCAAGAATGAGAAAAATGAAATATACACACTAGTCTTGGAAGAATGTAAAAGGTTGTTAGGGACTGTCATAAGAGAGTCTACAGTACAGTGGATACCTTTGCATCCATCCAATTGCAGCACACCACGTCAGGCGCATGGACCACACGCGCCGTGCAAGTGGGTGGGTGCACATGCATTCGCTGTATGGAAGATTTAGCCCTGCCATAAACAATACTTCTTTCCCATTCTTTTGCCTTGGGAATTGCTTGTTCTGACTTCCTGAATCTCCATTTTCTCTTTCTATTCTTCAAGTTACATTTATTTTCACCTATTAGATTATTTTGGCTGTGGCAGACTAGTTCACCTAAGTTACTCTGATGAAATTATCATGAGCTTCTCTTTGTTATATCTCAAAAAAAGTCTGACTGCGGGCTTTCATTATGCTTTCTGTTCCGTATTTGGAAAAGTTATTCTTTTAGATTTTGTGATTAGGTTCAATGCATTACCATTCAAATGTTGATTTTATCTCATCGATCTTGATAGATAGATTAGTTAATGCTTTTATTTTGGTCTACATGCTTTACAAAATACTGTTGATAGCTGTTGAGGATGTTTCATTTGCCATTAGGAGTTATGGATGGTAGGTTGGCTGTGAGTATGATGATATGGTGGTCCAGGGGCAGATGGGTGTTGCAAGTGGTTTTATTTTGCGCACATAATTTTTTATGAGTTACCAGAAAGGATTTTAAGTTGTATTGATTCAAAATGAATTCTTGTGCATATTGGTTTTGGAACTTCTTACTGTATATGATTGTTAAGGTATCCCTTTAAATGCATGTTTTTGCAGGCTAATAAAAAAACAAGGAACAGAGCTTATGATGTTCTTGTCCAAATTGGTCATGCTTTTGAGGATGGGGAGAATGGAGGAAAGGAGAACTTATATCAATTTTTTAACATGGTAATGAGTCTCTCATATTCCTTTTCCAGAACTCTGATTTATTTTGAAGCGTTTGCTTTAGCATTTGTAAATTTTAGCAAAATCCTTTTTAAGTCATATGTGGACTGAGGTTGGTTTCTTTTGTGTGCCAAATTGTTACCTGTTGTCATTTTTAATTTCTTATCTATTGAAAATGTGTATGTATGACCATTGTGATGGTTTTCATTGTGTTGTCCATTTATCGTTGCAGGTAGCTGGGGGCCTGGCTGGAGAAACCCCTCATATGATCAGTGCTGCAGTGAAAGGCTTAGCTCGCTTAGCTTATGAGTTTTCTGATCTTGTTTCTAATGCATACAAGTTGCTTCCTAGCACATTTCTACTTCTCCAAAGGAAGAACAGAGAAATCATTAAAGTTTGTTCCTGCTCCTTTATCGCCATGCACTGTCTTCATATTTAATTCTTTTCAGTAAACTCCTTAATGAATTCTAGCCTATCTTTTTCATTATTTGTTAATTCTTATCAGTATCAACTGATCTATGGTGCAGGCCAATTTAGGTTTTTTGAAAGTATTGGTGGCTAAATCACCTGCTGAAGGTTTGCAAATACACTTGGGAAGCATGGTGGAAGGCTTGCTAAAGTGGCAAGATGACACCAAAAACCACTTCAAAGCCAAGGTTTATTTTCTCCCTTTCTGTTTTTAATCTATGCATTTTGGTGTTAAAGGTAGTTCTTATAGGAGAAGCATTCTATATATTCTGTCAAAAGTTAATGACAAGTTGGGTCTGATCATGCATTTTTATCAACTTGCTAATATCTTTTTACCAGTCATATTTTGGCAATAGTATGTAATATTGAATATCCATACAATAGCTTTGACTTCATCTACGTCTATTCTACTGCAGACATTATGCTGATTGAGCCATGTTGTTTCATGTTCCGCATATGAAGTAAATTGTTTGCAGGATCGCCTTTTCTCAAAATTTTATTTTGACTGTGGCTAATAAAGTTATATGGATTAGCATGTCTTCTACTCACAATTGCAGTGTTGATTACTTGATTTTGTTATTTTGATGTATGGCTCTAACCTCTGAAGGATATCTAAATACTATGTTCTAATCTGTCAATATTAATTCATTCAGGTAAAGCTTCTTTTGGAAATGCTTGTCAAGAAATGTGGTCTTGATGCTGTTCAGGCTGTGATGCCAGAAGAACACATGAAACTCCTTACAAACATAAGAAAGGTTTGTGAAATGGAAAGATATTTCTGAAGGATTAAATTTGCAACAGCTTCAGTTCTGATGTAATCGTTTTTGTTAAACACAGACCAAGGAGCGAAAAGAGAGAAAACTTGCTTGTAACTCTGAGGAAACCAAATCTCATTTTTCTAAAACAACTACTTCAAGGTCTGATTTTGTCTTGTTAACAAGATTTTTTACATGACTAGAATGTCGTACTTTATGCATTTTGTGCTTGTATTTGTCTTCAATTGTTTATGAATTTCATGCTGTAGCACAATCTAGAGCATTTTGAAACGGCAGTACATTTTCGCTTACTTGAAAGCCATGTGGCAAGCACAGTTTATTATGGTGATTCAAGCGGCATGTTTTGGGAGCTGGAAGCCTCTGTGGCAACAATTTGATTCCGTACATAATATGTTTTTGGCTTTCGCAAATTATCCATTTGCTATAAGAAGTGGTCTTTCTGGTTGTTTTTTTTCATCAAAAGTGAACCCAACCAACCCCTAGGGTTAGGCTGAGTGGTAAGGCCTTTGGTTTCAACCAAGAGGTCATGAATTCAAGTACCGGCAAGGCCACCTACCTAATATATTATATCCCACCACTTTTCTAGCTACCAAAGTGGTTCTTGAAAGGTTCCTTAGTTAAGAATTCTATGACCACATAGAAAGGTTGAGACATTTCTTATTATTTAAAAAATTAAAAAGCTAACCATTGAACCAGTGGCCATATGACTTTCTCTGTTTGTGAAACT
The DNA here is from genome assembly GCA_026212285.1 of Bursera cuneata. Taxonomy (NCBI): domain Eukaryota; kingdom Viridiplantae; phylum Streptophyta; class Magnoliopsida; order Sapindales; family Burseraceae; genus Bursera; species Bursera cuneata. The sequence continues at coordinate 10,450 of JANLJB010002494.1, read as the reverse complement.
TAGTTGATTTTAACTGGGTTAGGCATTGTACGGTTCTGATGTCATAGAGAGCAATGTGATCACCTTTCAAATGAAAACAAAGTTCTATGTAATTCTATGCCTTATTTCGACCTGGAAATTATTTAAGCTGTGTGTTGGTCTTATTTTTAATTATTTTATATCTCAGGCTTAGCAAATGGAATCATACGAGAATATTTTCTGATTCTGGTGATGAAGACACAGAGATCAGTGATACAGAATTCATGGATTCACAAACAATTTCTGGCCGATGGAGCAAGGCTCCCTCTCAGCTGAAATCCAAAGCATCATCCCTACGGTCAGTTAGCTAACACCTGGATATGTGTGTGTTCATAATTGGGTGGAATTACATTAAAATGCCATTCATAAATGTAGAAGGTGTAATCTTGATGGTTGGAGGTTTTCTTGATAGATGCGTCTAAAAAACCTAATCCATTAAACAATTTGTGCAAGTGAGGATCTAAAAGTCCAAAAAAAATGGTATCAGCACCGCCTGAGGAAGAGCAGTTAGCCTTTAAATTTTGTTGGAGCATTTAGGAGTCTTAGACAAACAGATGGTTTTATGTGTGCTCAAAAGATGTAACTTCATAGTATTTCTGCTTTTTTGTATATCTTCCTTCAGTTAATCTTCTGCTGATACAATTGACTCTGGTATGTTTAGGGTCAAGAAAAAGCGTAAAGCAGATAGGAGCTTGCCTGAAGATTTATTTGATCAGTTGGAAGATGAGCCACTTGACTTGCTTGATCGGCAGAAAACAAGGTCATCTCTAAGATCATCTGAGCATCTAAAAAAGAAGCAGGAATCAGATGATGAGCTGGAGATAGACTCTGAGGGTCGCCTGGTAATTCATGAGGGAGGGAAACCGGGAGGGAAATTAAAGAAGGTAATTCCTACAGACCCCGACTCAGATGCAAGGAGTGAAGCAGGCAGTATTATGTCCATGAACTCAACAAGAAAAACACAGAAGCGCAGGAAAACATCAGAGTCTGGATGGGCATACACTGGGACCGAGTATGCTAGCAAGAAGGCAACTGGAGATGTAAAAAGGAAGGGCAAGCTTGAGCCATATGCTTATTGGCCTCTTGATCGCAAGATGATGAGTCGTAGGCCAGAGCATCGGGCAGCTGCCAGAAAAGGTATGGCAAGTGTGGTAAACATGACAAAAAAACTTGAAGGGAAGAGTGCCTCAGGTGCACTTTCAGTGAAGCTTCCGAAATTTAGAAGTAAAAAGAAAGGCAGCAAGAAATAAGGAGAGAGAGAGAGAGAGAGAGCATTGTATACATCATGTGATGGGTTAAGCTGGGGAAAATCATGCAACATGTGAAAATTTTTGTTGATAATTATTATACCAAGTTTTGGATTTTGTTTTATGGAAATTCATTTGTAAGATAGGACTAAATGAATCATTCTCCGGTGTATATAATTATAAAAACAAAGTGAGGGGAGGATGGTGTCGGGAATCATGTAATTTTGCATCTTGCTTCTAGCGCTCATTATTTATTCTCTGTAATCCTCAGGATGATCTGGTTCATGTAGAATTTGAGTTGGTAATGTATCACCATTACTCCAATCCTTCAATGTGCTAAAGAGTTATTCAAATATAGAGTTCACAAATCATGAAGCAGGGAAGATGGATGAATGTGCTCTTTATGGACCTCGTGCTAGCAAGTGTTTTAAAGGTACTGGAAAGCAAGTATGACCTACGTAGGAGATGTACTCTGCCATGTTAAATCATATAGAAAGTGAGATGGAATATTTTTCAACTTAAGGGGCTTGTGAATTGTTGTTTTTGACGGATCAAACTTCAGCTGAGCGAGAACTATTTAGTTCATCTCAAGGCAGAATATTTACTTGCCAAAATCAGTTTTTTAAGTAACATGACAGAGAAGAGAAACACAAAACTTGCATGCATTATACGAGTTAGCCTAGGCTGTTGCTAGCGTCATATTCGTTACAATTGACTATCAACACAAGTCTGATTAGTTACCTACTTTTACATGAAAACAAGAATTCAACAAGGCCAATACTGCATGTAGTGGTGGTTCAGAGGCTCACATGAAATATAAAAGGGCCCACCATGGCTATTTATGAGAAGGAGAAAAAAAAAAAAGAAACTCTAATAACAGTATAAGAGTAATTTCACAATAACCACTTCATTAACTCTCGAGCATCACCATCATCACCGTTTCCCAGTCTAGATCTATTACCAGCAGTCCCCTGTGAAGCTACCTGTCCAAGCAATATACTTTTATGTTCACACGCACTCAACCAGTTGAACAGAAGATCCTATACCAAGAAATTTCCTGGGTATTCTGCAAGATGTAGTTTGAGCCTACCATCAATACTATCAAAATAAGAAGACTAAAAGGTAATGTGCATTATAATCTTTTACACGCAATTTTCTCTTTTATGTTATACTTCTGACAAAAATGAAACCGGATGTCACCTGTTAGTGGCCTAAACATTATTAAATAGCAATGAAAAATCAGAATGTGCGAAAATCAGTCCAAATATGAAAGATCATGATTTCCCTCGGTGTGGTTTTTCTTATTAACCCAAGTCCAATTTCCCAAAGAAAGGAAAGCAAACCATACCTTTGGCATCATACAGCAACAGTAATAGTACTAAACAACATATGTTATTCACTTGTAAGGCACAAAAATGATTGATGAGTTGTGGCCGCCAAATCCAAATGAATTAGACAATGCAGCCTTAACCTCTAGCCTCTCTTTCTTTGGGCCAACTAGCACACTTGCATCCTGGACCATGGCGTTGGCAGCGTAAGGTAATCTCGTTACTCAAAAGTTGAAAACAATAATCATTATAAATTTTCAAAAAACGAGAACATAAAAGGCCAACATACCACTCCTTGATCTGGGTTTTCCAGGTTGATATTTGGATGAACCCACCCAGTCCTTATTGCCTATAAGCAAAGCACAAATACTAATTCAAGACTCAAAATAACAAAACAAAAAGAAAAAAATAAAATGAAAAACCGCTAGATACAATCTGCCCCTGTTTTAGTAATTGAACTTAAATATAAGCTAGAAAATGGAAAAGAGAAACATTCAAGAAGTTACTCTTGAAAAAGAGACAAGTTATAGTCTGACATCCTAGTAAAAGATTATGCCTACACAACACTTCTTTTCCTAAAGTGGTTACCTGCACAGCTGCAACGGCTTCCACAGCTCCAGCTGCTCCCATTAGGTGACCAATCATCGATTTCGTTGAGTTCACCCTCAACTGGCCAAATTGAAGACACTATCAACATCACAACAAAAACAATACAAATTGACAACACAAAGAAACAATAGAAGCGTCTAATTACCTCAGAATTCTGGCCAAAACAATGAATGAGAGCTTGATACTCTTTAAGATCTCCTGCTGGAGTGGATGTAGCATGTGCATTTATGTAATTTACATCTTCCCTGGACACCCCAGATTGAGCTAAGGCTTTTTCTATGGAGAGAATGACACCAGCCCCTGATGTATGATGTACAGAAAAAATATTAGTTTTAAGCTTACACATCTGAAACATGTGATGTTCTGGAAAGATAAAAAATGCAACAAATGTGCAAATTCCAAATCTTAGTATCAATTGCCGCTGTAGGACTCTGCACAAAGGGATACCAGTCAAAAACTCGTGGCAATATATGTTTAAATAAAATGATTCCAATACTTTTGGCAATAAAAAATTAATTAATATTAGCGAATTGTCTTACAATAATTAAATTGAAACTCAAGCAAAACTGGGATAGGAAGAGTTGTACCTATCTCAATTATTAGGAGAACAATAGATATTGAACCGATGGTCCACTTACTAATTTCTTATCTTTTCCCACAAGTGTTATCTAGGTAACATCTACTGCACTAAAAGACGTGTGATATATCTATCCATAACTACCAAAAGTTAAGGCTCAAAAATTACCAGAGGCAGTCAGGTTCAGCTCATCATTGGCTTGTCTATAGGTTAACTCGAGCTTGCTGATACATTAAACAGAAAAGTTCACACATAATTTATTTATTGATATGTTCACCAGCTGTGAACTTGATGCTCATCAACTCAGGTTAGGCCTATTTATTTGTATTACTAAGTAAGAAGTTATATTTTAATTTGATTCTAGAGGATCAATAAGATATAAGGTTAGTAAACAACTAACTCAAATTGACTAAAATTGATAATCTTAAATGGGGTTTTTATTTCCCTTTTCACAATTTTTTTAAGACTTGAAAGTTAAGCCAATCTCCAATCTTGCAAGCCAAGTTCAAACCAAACTCAAGCACAGCTCAAGCCTGAATAAAAGCTCAAACAACAACTCAAATTCGTCAGCTGAGCTTCAACAACCTCCTGCTTGGCTCAACTTGGCTTACATGCCTATCAAAACTTCACTCAGTTAAAAAAGCAATGACTAAACTTGAGGTCCACTAGGCGTCTAAGTGCAATATCCTCAATTAAAAACTCAGGATTTCACGACAAAGCCAAGTCAATTACTTGTGCAGCAGTACAGGAAAAATGGGTACACATTAACCTACCATGGTAGATATACAGATTGGTGAACTTATGAAATTGGGCTTCGAAAAATATATAGATCAGTGAACTTTACATAGTAGGAAGGGTTAAAATTAGGTAAAGGAGTAGTTAATGTGGCTAACATGGTAGATTACAACTCAACCGATAGCATAAGATAACAAGACTTGATAATAATACTTCAGAAATGACATTATATAAAACCAAAAATGTTAAGAGTTCTACCACAACTAAGTTATAGGATTATGGGCTCATATGATATATAGAGAATAGAACCCAGGCAGTGAGTGCGGTGAGTGAGCACCTCACACCCTTCCACTGGCTGCTACGGCATCGATGGCTGTATATAGACGGACTTCCTATCATATGACTACAGACCCAGTTTTTTCTTACACATGGTATAAAATTACATAATTTAAAGATGTACTTTCCCTAGAATTAGATTGAAAGTAGCAAAGCCTTGATGATTTCATGTGCAAATAAAATCATGGCACATACCATCAGGGCGAGGCTCAGTTATGTGATAAGCATCACAGGTGAAGCTTCCACCAAGAAATTCTGCATAGATATTAGCTCCTCTTTTCTGCATAGTGTCACCAGTACAAAAATTATATAGCATCACTACATTTAGAAAGCAAGAAAGTGTAAAATAACAGCTTCATCAGAAGTTAGCAAGTGAAGCAACTAAGTACAAGATGAGAAAAGTCATCTAACAATTAATGAAGACACACTGATATACCAATTTAAACGAGTGGTTTAATGCAAACCTGAGGATAACAAAGATAAGATAACATGTCATAAAAATTGGACCAAGAAAAATGATTGCATATGATTTAACTACAGATGTGGCCCCAAATCGAGATGAGAGACAAGGAAGGTACTGAATGCAGAACACAGGTATGTAAGACATGGCTCTTTAGAGTTACACCATATACCTTGGCATGCTCTAGTTCTTCTAAAAGCAGGACACCAGCTCCTTCCCCCATAACAAATCCATCACGATTCTGTCGAATAGAAGAAGTAAACATCTTCATAGAAGTAACAAATAACAAACATGTAGTAAACCAATGCAGTTTCAAATCTGGATTGTGTACTTGATTAACTGCCATCAACTCAAGAATATAAACGAATGAACTGATTAACCTTGTCAGAATGCTTTAAATACTAACAACACACCAAGTTCAGACCAACTTCTCATTTACACTTTGAGGAGATAAAAATATATAAATTTATTAATACTTGAAATCTATTTTCTCAAGAAAGAGTCCCAATTACAGAATAAAAGCATAGGGATTAGTGAACATTACAGTATCCCAAGGGCGTGAAGCTTTGGTAGGATCATCGTTCCTCTGTGAAAGTGCTCTGCATGCCACAAACCCTCCCAAGCCTGCACTAAGAATTATAAATACAGTACTCCCATTTCTTTCCATACCAGAGTGATATTCGATGAGGTGAGTGTAACATAGGAAAGGAAGAAATAAGTACCGATGGGTATAATAGCTGCATCTGAGCCACCACAAAGCATCACATCCTGCAAATTCTTAACAATTTCAGAAATATTGCAGTAAAACCAGAGAATTATATATTTTTTTGGCCTTCACAGAAATAATTTAAGGCAAACACTCCAACTCCACCTCCATTGTGAACAAAAGAATTAAGTATTGAACACAAGGAACTTACAGCTTCGCCTCTAATGATATGGTTTGCTGCATTCAGTATACAGAAGTTGCTCGTAGCACACGCAGTAGATATCGAATAGTTCGGGCCCATCCATCCCTGAGTATATTAGTGATTAGAAGGTCAGGAGCAAAATCCAAAACCCATCTGGGTATATCTTGAAATCTTAATATAGCAGAAATAATAAATTTAAGCTAACCAGATCCATTGCAAGCATAGCAGAACCCATATTTGTGGTTGCAAAAGGCACACAGAAAGGATTCATCTTTTTATGCGAGATCCTTAAAGCTTCAATTGCATCATTAAAAACCTGTTCAAGATACATATTGCGCAAAGAAGTATTTAGTTTAATAAAGTATATGCTAGATCGAGAGTGAATCAAATTTATATCCCATCAGTTGGTCATGTGGCTCATGTGCAGGTTGCATTAGTGTCTTTGGATTGAGAATTCCACCACACTAGAAAACCAAAAAGCCAGCAGATGGTACAACTAACAAATTTCAGGGTTACCCTATGTCAATTTATAGAATGCTACACTAAGAGCACAAAGTTACCTTCATGCCACCCAATGCTGAACCAATTAGAACTCCACATTTACTTTTATCTAACTCATCCATGATGTCTTCAGAAATTCCACCATCTGCCAAAGCTTTCTTGCCTGCAGTAAGCATGTAAAGCATGAATTTATCCATCCTCTTGGAAAGTTTAGGTGCGATCCATCCGTCAGTTGAGAAAGATTTGATCTCTCCACCGATTTTCTGGTAAAGGAGAAAAGGGGAAAACCATTTCAATGAACAAATTGAGGATCCAACAATGATGAGAAAATCAGGACCTTGAATAAGATTTTACCGTTGGATAAGTGGTACAGTCAAAAGTCTCTATTGTACTTATGCCACTGTTACCCTCAAGCAAATTATTGTAGAAGACATCAGGATCATGACCCAGTGGCGTCGCCACACCCATCCCTGTCACAACCACTCGCCTCTGCTTTGTATGAGGCTTCTTCCTTGTTGTGACTTCCTCAGTAGGTTGCACAGCTACCGACATGGCTTCCCCTAAATTGTGAATAAATTTATTACAAATGGTGGCACATCTAATCAGAAACTGACCATGAAATTATTTGCATGGCAAGATCATTCTGCTTCTCAAAAAACTTGGTAACTTCAAAAAATAAGGAACAGAGATTTTACATCTCAAAGTTGCACTCGGAATTCAGTCCAATACCCAAACAATAACTATTAAGAGTAGGTCCCTAAATAGACTAGACTGCCGCTCACCACCAACATAATAAATGCCAAAAAACCCAGAAGCCAAAGACAGTAGGACGGCTTCAGGTGATTACAAGCAAGACCAACCCAGTCACCTTAATTTATACTAATTAAGAGAGACAAAACTCCTATTTAGTGAGCAAACCCAGATATTCGATTACTGCATACACCTTTGTCACTTTACTTTAATTCACTTTCAAGATAATTCTAACAACTAATTCTGAGGAAATACAAAAATTTGTTAACAAAAAAAAAAAAAAAAACTTTAGTCGAATACAGTTTTACCGCACAATTAAGTTCTGAAAAACCTAACTACAAGAACATCTTCAATTAAATAATTAATAGTGAAAAGTTTTCATCATATATATGACCTTCATTCAACCCAAAAATAATTCTGAAAACAACAAAATATGAAGCCAAACTGAGCTGCTATAATCTGTTAGAAGTCAAGAAACATGATCCACGGAGTAATAAAAAAAAAATTTAAAAGCAATAGAAAAACAAGGAAGCACGTATTAAATGATACATGACCAGATTCCGACGTATTTAAGTAGAAACACAATCAAACAAATAAAATACAAAATTACCAGAACGGGTGGCTCGATAGAGTCTTCTTTGCTTGCGATTCAAAGTAACATTCTTGGATCCAAATAGAGAAGAAAAACCATTATTATCACGAAATAATCCAAGGGAAGAAATGGTGGGCTGAGAGCTGTAATATTCACTACAAGGCTCAAAAACCAAGTATGAGGTCATTAAACCCTGAATGCTGGATCCGCAAAACGACGACACAGTCAAGCTCCTATTCAATTCAGCAGCAGCACCACATTTCGCCAAAAGCTTCCCTCTTCGACTGAGTCTCCTCTTGTTGCCGGGATGAAGAAGCATGGCAGGCTGCTGCTGCGGCTCCCTGCCGCACGTGAACGACATGCAAGCCGCCACCAGCCACGTGCAGAAGGGAGATGTGAAGGAAGAAGATGACGACATTTCACAACCACCCCAGCCCAAAAAAAGAAAAAATAAAACAAACCCCGAAAACAAAATCAAAAATAGAAGAAACGCAGATGGGATTGATGTGGAAGTAAAAGAAATGAAAAATCTAAGTCAGTAGCGCATTGAAAGAGAGAGTAAAGCAAGTATGCATTCGATAATATCTATGAAGTGTCTGCCCAGGTTGGGTTTGGGTTTGGGTTTGTGTAAGAGCGAGAGTGAAAAATAGAGAACAACGATAATAATTATAATTTGAGGGATATCGAAATGTCTGTCTGAGGTCGAGACGCCAAGTCGTTCAAGTGTGGAGAATGGAAGCAATCTGGGACGTCTTCTCTGTGAATCAGATTGATTGCCAAGCGCCTCTCTCTTTTGTCTTCTCTCTCTACTTTAAGTGTTGTGTTGTGTTGCGATTGAGTGTCTGTCAAAATGTTTTTATTTTTATTTTTTAATTTTATTTTATATATTTAATTTTTTATTTTTTTTATTTCTTAAATGTTTTATACTAGATTCTATGTCCATAAATATTTTCTTGTATTTTTCCAACGCACCCAGTAAAAACATTTATAAGAAAAATCTATAAACACCCATGAGATTTGTATCTTTCCCCTTGGGTCTATATTTTTGAAAAAATAACATTTTGACCCTTATATTTAATAAAAGTAAGAGTGAGGCTTTATTAATCCTTAATAAAACTTTTTTTTTTAAATTGAGGTGTCCGTGCCAGGCACTTACGCAATCCACTGTCATGGTCTCTCACTTAAATTATGATATAATCTACGTGTAAGTTTACACAACCCACTAAACGTTATTGTTTACCTGCGTGATCATTCATATTCAATCCTGGGACGTTTTACTATTTTAATTAAACTTTCTAAACTTTTTTTTCTTAGATTATATCTATAGTAATTTATTAATATTTAAAAGTGTATTCAATGTTTCTTAAATCAGTTTGAATTTAATTGTAAGTTAAAAATCTCTCCTATTAATATGAAATCCACGATGTTTATGGCTCTAGCATTATATCATGAATATAATGATATGTTATTAATTTGTTAATAATAATATTATCAATCTAATCATTTTATATTAAACTGCAATCGAGATTTGGAAGTGTTTAGATCAAATCAGAATCTCCATTATTTTATTAAGTGTTTGCTGCTTCTCTGCYTACCTGGAAGTAAGATTTGAGTTTTTGATGAAGGGGGCGCCTCTTTTTCTCAATTTATGAATGAAACACACAGYAAGCCCTAAATGAGTAAATTCTTCAAAACCCTCCTCCTATAGTCCTATTCTTTATAAGCAAGGATCAAAATGTTATTTTTGAAAATTTATGAATATAAAATTATTATTCCAAACCTTAGGGGTATTGAGAAATTTCTCTATTTGGAGAAGAGGAAGAGGACAAAGCCAAATGGAATAGCCACTGACACCCACACCCTCAAACTCAATAATATAATATAATATGAGCCACTCTTATTTATTTGTGGATTTTATTCACCTAACACGTCACCACATTATTCACCCAATTTTCCTATTTCATAATTAAATCATTTTTTAGTAATTACTACTATTTTAATTTAACTCTAATATTTTCAGTACCAACATTATTTTCCATTTTAAGTGCAATTAAATATAAATATGCTCTGAATAGAGCATTTAGTAATATTCTATATCATTTTATATATAAATTTGTAGTTTTTAATGAATCTTGGCTAAGATTATATTTAAAATTTTATACACTACATGGTTTATGTCAATAAGGTCCATTTAGAGTTCTTGTATGAGTAATGAGCTTTAATTACGTCGTAGAAATAATCGGTTTTTAAAATAAATTATAAGACATTTAATTCTTCATGTTTCAGTATAAATTAAATAATGAGACTGAATTTACGTATGCATTTCGTTGGTTTATTAAAGGGGAAATTACAATAATCCCCCAATTAGATTTCAACAAAACACTTAACC
>JANLJB010002493.1:0-10645 GCA_026212285.1 Bursera cuneata | reverse complement strand
GTAGAATAATTCAAGTTGACTTATATAAAAAGTAGAAAAAATAAAAGATATAAAAAAATAGAGTCGTATAGTAAAATATAAATCATACTCCTCTTAGGAATAAAAATCAAAAGAGAGAGAAACTAGATATAAAAGTTTAACCAAGATAAACACTCTTGTATAGATGTGGAAGAGATATGAAAGAGATATAAGAAGAACGTCGGTAAATTGTTTCATACTTTATGATATTAGGCATTAAGTATGGAGCTAACTTCAAGTGCTACTATATTAGGAATTAGGCCACCTTCAAGGGCTAGAATGTTAGGTATCAGGTAGACTCTATGATATTAGGTATTAGACTACCTTCAGGTACTGGTATAATATTAGGCATCAAACTACCTTCATATGCTAGTTTGTTAGGTATTGGGTTACACACCAAGTTTGATGTATAATCTCTTGTATTCTTGTATATTTATAATCTAATAGAGTTATTCTTCATCTAATTGGGCATCTAATTAATGTCGAACTATGTTAAATATTGTGTATCTCTTTGTGTGATGTAAATTACTATTCATTTGTTATCAATCTTGATATTAGAGTGTTTCCAAATAATTTTCTAACAGTTATTAAGTCTCGCATTATAGGTCTTAAGATTATTTTATAAAAGAAGATATAAAATTATAGTTTTGATGAAAATTGAGGAGGATGTTGTCGGTGTGAAAGTGAGATTAATTAACAACAATATGAAAGTATTGAAATGCAATAAGGAGACCATAATAATAAAGGTAAGTATAATCTCTTTTGTTGTTATAAATGGCCTGGATTTTATGTTNTCACGTGGATGGATGGATCAGCTCTACATTTTAGGTAGACAGGCTGATGGTTGAAGCTACCTTCAACTACTTAATTAACTACTCCGCGGCTGCAATGTTTTCCCACTTTTGTCTCCACTAAACCGTGTCTGAACCAATCTCTAAGAGTATGATTCATTCTTAAGCTGAAAAACTGAAGGCACATCAATTGGCTTTCAATGTTCTAACTTTTAAATAGTATAATAATTAACTGAGAAAAATAAATTTTAGGTGATAAATAATATGAAATGGATTGGAAGGTATCGCACCAGGTTGAAAAGTTTCAAACTGATGGAATATCAAGATAAACATCAAGGTCATTTTATTTCTTATTAACCAAAATAAATGATACAGTTCGATTGGATCTTGAGTTGAATTTGACTGATCCATTCTATTCATTCATTAATCAATCCATATATTGATTAGATTGGACTTCTAGGGNGGAATGATTCCCCCATGAGCTGAGATTTTAAAGATTGGGCTGTTCTGCAGTTCTAGCCTCTTTAAGTGTGAGCTTAGGCCTTAGCCAATATTGCACCTAATCAAACCCATCCAAGCTATGTATATTCACAACTCATTGTCGCTTAAAAACTAATTATGTTAATGTGACAATTGAGATTATATACATTGTTGCCATAATTTGAATTGAACTCTCACATGGACAATAAAATAGGCCTTTTTTTTTTCTTTTCCACAAAGCGAAGTCTATTGCGAAAAGATGTCGGTAGAGGCTCTCTAATGCTGCAGTTAAGTGTCGTGGTCGGTGAGACAATGAAGCTTGATAATTGAACTATTTGCCAAGCTTTGAGTTGCTTAATGATGCCTTGAATGCAGGTTTTCAAGAGTAGAAATAGAGACGTGGACACCCAGGCTTTCCTGAGTTATATAGCAGAACATGAAACAACATTCCATCAGTGGCCTCAATACAACAGGCCATAGCAGGCCTTTTCTGTTAAGAAAGTCCAACTGTTAATTCTTTAGCCCCTTTATTCACGGGTTATCCTGGAAAAGAAAATGGGTCAACCCGACCCATGTAGTAAGGTCCATGCACGTTCACCAAACAAAACAACAAGTCCCTCCATATTCTCTCTGTAGCCTGTATCATTAAAAGGAAATTAAAAAGAAGAAAAAAAAAAACCAGCGGTTTCTCCAAAGCTCTCCTTCTCTCACGCTCTCTCAGTCCAATTACACCAATGCCCATTTGTTGAATTCTCTTTACATTTCTTCATCTTCAAACTTTTTGGCTTCGTCGCTTCCGGTACATGGTTTCAGCTTCCAATGGATTCTACTCTGAGAATAGCTTCGTCCGTTGTTTTGCCCATTTCTTCTTCCTCAAGATTGAACCGTAGCAAAACTGAACTCAGTTGTGGGTTTAAATCCGGTACATGTGGCTCCAGTAGCAGAATTTACGCCATCCCTCCCAACGGCTCTGTTTCTTCCTCTGCTTCAAGTGGGGTCAGTCTTTTTTCTTTCCCTTTTAGTTGTTTCAACTTCTCCTTGGTTTTTATTTTATTTATCATTATTTTTAAATGAATCCAATTTTGTTGGCTCTGTTTATGGACCAAGAAAGCCCTTTGAATAAATTTAGTTGTTTCATCTTTGGAGCATATCTGAATTGGAGGTCAATATCAAATTAATATGAATTTTGGCCTACGTGTTGATTGTTTCTAAAATGAGGATGTTGAGAGATGTTTAGTGCGACCAACATCAGTTTTGGAAGATTTATTTCTATCATTCTTGAAGGCTCTTGTATTATTGTTTCAAGATATGTGATTTTAGATAAAATTGCTAGTTATCTTATCTATGATCTTCCAGGAAAGCAAAGCATACCTGGTCCTCAAGTGAAGTGGAAAAAACTGAATTTTGCATTATTATTTATGGTCTCATTGAAAAACTGAATTTAGATACTCACCCTATAAATACGTAACAAAGTTTTTGTGTCATTAGCATGCCAACTATTCTGTTTTGATGGAAATGCCGGATTGAATACTTCACTTACTGTTTTAGTGATAAACAAGTGTAAATTCGTCCAAATGTTTTATCAAGAATTGTTCTATGTTTCCTTCTTCGCTTTCAGAATTGGTTTTAAGCATCACTTGATGATCATTGTATTTTCTTTGTTCTCTTGGAAAGTTCCTTGAAAATGCATATAAGGTGGCTTTCGTAATAATGAACATTTCAGTTGCCTGTTAGACATGCTCTGTGATTAATAACTTGTGCATTATTGTGGCTAGTGGTAGCATAGTGACCATTTTTGGCCGTATGGTACTGTTAGAACTTTATATTGAAGTTATAGATTATAATTATTATATTCTACATGGTGGATAAATGTATTGATTGTGATTCATTTTCATTTCCTATTTTATTTTGATTCTTCTACTATATGTATATATATCAATCTGTACAACCTTGACCTTCCTTTCTTTGTCTTTGTCTGCATTTCTGTAGTTTCTCTCTCTTTCAATTCAGTCCTCGGAGTTTGATCAAAGTGCCCAGAGGGAAAGAAAAAATTGGGTCGATAAGAAGGTTTAAGCTACTTACTCAAAACAACTGTTGCAATCTTCGCTGGTACAGACTTCAAAAATTTTCTCTTCTGCCTTTTTTCTTTCCCTCTGGGCACTTTGATCAAACTCTGAGGACTGGAAAGCATGGTGGGTTGCCTGGGTAATCTGTATTCGAGCATTGAAAATCTTGATAAATTTATATATAACCTTGACCATCTCTTTTTTGTCTATACTTTTGTCTTTTCTTTGTCTTTCAATATGGTAGCAAAGCATGGTTAGAGATCCTTAGAAAATTCTAAAAAGTTTCACCAACTTGAGGGGGTGTTAGAACTTTATACGGAAGTTATAGATTATAATAATTATATTCTAGGTGGTGAATATATGAATCCATTGTGATTGATTTTATTTCCTATTTTACTTGGATTTTTCTATATCTATATATATATATATATATATGAAAGTCTTCACATGTCAATAGATAATTTTGATATTGTGAGATAGTAGATAATTGTTGATATTGTTAAATTGATCAATCGTTAATCTTTATTATTTATATTGTGAGGTATTGTTAATCCCTGCACGATTCAAAGTGCAAGATAATTGTTGTTTTTGTTATAGGAGGTATGGAGATTAACATGGTGAAGTGTAGAGTTTTCCTTTCTTTATATGTCTGAACGTCTGTGCATGTGTAATTGTGTTACTTTTGCTTGATGAAAAGAGAGTGAAGGTTTTGACATTGTGTTCAGTGTGATATTTCCTATATTGTAAGTCTGTAAAGCACAGTATCTTAAAGGATACTTTTGATGTTGCAGGCTGAGTCAAGTTCGATGGGAGATGTGCACAGGCAAAGAAGCAGTCTTGAATCTCTGTTTTGTTATGATAAGCCTATACCAGAGGAAAGGATTGAGAAGCCAATTGGACTATCACTCTCTAAAAAAGTAATTGGAGATAATCCCCAGTGCACTGATTGCCAAGCGAAAGGTGCTGTCCTTTGCACCACTTGCTCTGGTTCAGGCCTATATGTCGACTCAATATTAGAGAGCCAGGGCATAATTGTCAAAGTCCGCTGCCTAAGTAAGAACTTTTTCCTCTTTCCTCTCCAGTAAAACTCTTGCTTATAATTGATGTATGTGTTCATGGACATACCATACGTTGCACAATCCTATCTATTTCCATAAATTGACTTTTTATGACAACAAGCATTTTTGTATTCAGTATTATGTAAAATCATATGGTTTCGGTTTCAACTTAATGTTTTGCTGACATCTCTGACATGTGTTTTACTTTGCATAAGAAATTACAACTTGGGATGGATCCGCTTGTGTGAAACCACCTAATAAACATGTAGAGGACAATTTGTTTTGATTTGCATAAAAAAAAAAAAAGTGATTTCATTAACTGGTTTTGTCAATGTTTCCTTTAACTCCACTTCATTCCTTCATATTCATAATTGCACTAATTTGTAATGAAATGGCCAATTTCTTACCTCCTCTTCTTACCTTCTGTGGACGATTGACGTCAAGTTCCAGAATATGGTTGTTTGCTGTTTTCATTTGTATTTCTTGGCGTCTCTTAATTCAGAATGTCTTCTTTGATGTCGAGTTTTGATTTATATGTTTAAAAGATAGTTTTCTCTTTTAAAATACTTTGATTTGGTGGCATACAATAGTTCGTTTCTCCATCAAAATTACCTAGAAACTTCAAAAGACAGCAGGCATACGAATGAAAGCAACAAACAACCATTTTCTGCTTTAACACTTGATCTAAGTTTTGTTTGTCCTTATCTTGATGACAATCCTTTCTTAGCTGTCATGTATAACTTATGAATCAAGAAGTACTGCTCCAGAATGCCTGCTGTCTTTTGAAGTTTCTAGGAATTATAACAAAATTTTTGACTTTGACGTGGGGCTATATTTATCTTTGGAAGTTATTAGATAAGAAATAGCCTCAAGCTTAGAATGCTCGGAAATTTTGAATTGTGTGATAAAGTTACCTTTATTTCTAATGGGAGTTTGTCTTAGAGATCCCGTATTGAACGATTTCAACTCCTTAAGAAAGTGAGACACCCACAACTGTTAATTATATCCACTTTTATTGCTGATTAAATTTAACAAATACAATGTTTCTAATGTGATAATTGTTTCTTTGTAGGTTGTGGGGGAACTGGAAATATTATGTGTGCAGAATGTGGCGGCCGAGGTCATCTTGGATCCAAATGATTTTTGTGGTTTTCTTAATTTTTTTTTTAATATGTTGTAGCCTTTTATGGCAACATTTACATGGTGAAGGGATTAATTGTTATCATGGGGTTTTTTTGCGTCATTCGATTCATAGTAGTTTATGTTAATTTTTTACAGTGGAAAAAGGGAGTTCATTGTGCTGTATCTTATCTGAATAATTTGTGTAAGGTTGTTTTTCCTCTCTATATAAATAATTTCTTACTCATGTTGATGGTTGAGTTACATTTTCTTTGTTGCAAATGCTGTTTTCCTGTTCCTGACCGATTGATTATCCCATTGCTGTGCTCACTCCTTGCACATTAGAGACACATATGGTGTACTAGCCTTATGAAGACTAAAGCTCCTAATGGGAATTCAGAGAAGTAGTTACTAACTGCAATGAAAATCAATTTATTTGGGTTCCATTATAACAATTACGTATACACTATTTGCCAAATGAAAAAGCTTTTGCAAATTTATGATCTTTGACAACATTTCATTCATCTATCTCTTTCTGCGGTACTTTCCTAGGGTTTAAAATTGTATTCAAAATCATATACTCAACATCATTATCTTTCTCTAAGTGGTGAAAATCTTCAGCATCACCTTGATTTCCTGTACAAATACCTGGTCTTTGTTGGATTTGATGATAAGTCTTCGGTAAATTGGTTACTAGTCCCACAGCTGGACTGGATCAGGGTTTGCCCCAATATTTGTCAAGTTTGGTATCTCTGAAGCTCTTGAATGCGAGTTGGGATAGTTGAGTCAAACCGAGGGCTCTGTGGGTTGTCTGCATAAGCAACATAATAACCTGAAATGCATGCTTGTGGCCATGCCATAGCTATGCGACACTGGAAGCACAGCCAACAATATCCAAGTTAAATTTTTTTACAGGTTTTGAAGGTAAGAAATGTTTCCAATTTTCAGAATATTTACCATGAAATAGCCAATGATGAAAGCATAGATGGACACTTCTGCAGCATAGCTCTTCTGAACAAGTAGTGTCCATGTTCCTCCAATCAGGGTACCTACTGCTCCCCCTGCTAACCCGCTGAAAAAACAGAACGCCCCTGTAAGATCTGAGTCAATTAGTCTTTCCAATCCAACAATCTTGAACATCTCCCAGGCATCTATTGATGCCTGGACGAATCCTTTATTATAAACTCCTACATGAACAAAACCCCATCGATTTCCATGGCTTCCAAGAGTTGATGCAACATTTGCATAACAGTCTGCACATGAGAACAAGAACTCATCTGTATCCCCAGCAATCAAGCTGATAGCTCGTCCTGAACCCCGAATGACCCCGAAAACTGGGACAAGCAATGAACCGATGGATATGCTCCCTACTAAGTGATTGGTTGTATCACGAAAAGCAATTTGTGTATCCAAATGTGCCCCGTATGCAAAGTGAATGTATTTGACTCTTGATATGGTAACTTGCAGTATATTCTTGATCACATGCATACTCCAGGCCAGGCTGAGAAGGATGACCACTATGAACACAGTGTCCAAGCTAGTTCCTATTGCAGTGGCTCCTCCAATGCCAGACACCAAGAGAGAGATATACACAACACTGGTGACGATTGAAAGAGTGACAAAAATTGAAGTACTAGCTGGAGGGAAAGCTGCGGAGACTGATAAGACTCTGGCAGCATATTCAAATCTGGGATTCACCCAACAAGTGTATAGAGATTGAATGAATGCACAAATGATTGCTATGGCACCTATTGCTAAACCAGCAGCAGTTTCCATCAACAAAAATACTATGCCAACTGCACATGTCATCAAGGGGCTAACCCAGAAGCATATTCTTATAGCTTTTGAAGGATTGCGGTAAGTGATCCATTGCCAAACCAAAGAAAAAATTGCTACACCTGCAGTTGAAGCAAGGAGTGGAGGGTACCATCTCCTGGGGTGGAAATGGTGCTTCTGAGCTGAGATAACACCACGGATTGTCAAGAAGATCGCTAAGATGGTGATTAAGATTAACTGAAAGTAGAAAAGGAACTGAATCAGCTTCCTTCCGAATTGTCCCGCCACTGTTGCTTCAGTATTCTGCTGTGTGCTTCGCCCTTGAACCTGCAAAAACAACAAAACAAGCTGGCATATATCTAGCTCCACACCCGAGCGAGGAAACAAAGAAACAAAATTTTGGTTTAAGAGTTGACCTTGGCTGTGTCTGAGGATGGAATTCTTCCTTCTTGAACAGTTGTTAAATGGAAGTTCTGCATACTAGTAGTGGTAGTTGTTCCAGTACTTGAGTCTTTGAATCTTTCCAATTTGATTTGCTTTGTTTTCTCATTAAATAAAATGGTTTCTCTTTCACTTTCTTGCCATCCACGATTGAACAAGCAAGCTAAGTCACATGGAGAGATTTCCACAGCCTCAGCTCAAACCTCAAAATATTATATTATTATCTCACTCGAAGACTTAAAGCAGACTTGTTCAAGTCTTCCCGAACGAATCATCAATTTGCCTTTAAGAACTGTCCTAATCTTACTGTATATCATTTCTTCCAAGTTTCAATCTTCTCCTTCATCTTCCAAGGGAAAAAAAAAGGTAAAAAAGTCTATGACATAAAACATTATTCATACGACAAGTCGATAATACTTCATCACATATATACACACACACATATATATATATATATATAGTATCTTAGATTTTGTTTACAAAGGGATTTTAAAATCTGATCACGTATCACGTAACATTTTTTTATTTCTATATAAAAATAACTAACAAGTAGATAGATAATGTCGTATAAATGTAGCATTAAGATTTTTGCAATGGTCTATTAACAATGGTGGGGGATGTATTTTGGATAAATGACGTGGAATGATGACATGAAGGACAGGTCAGCAGACTTGACGTGTGGAAAGGGTCAATTAAATAATCACTCTCCTCGTGGTGCATGTATATGGATATTTTTTGGCAACTTGGCCTTTTGACTTTCCCTTTTATCGGTTAAAGAAGGAAGTGAAAGTTGGATAATATGGAATTTTTTCTCTTTTTTATCTGTTTGGTTCAACAGCTAACTAAATTTTGTCTTTTTCTTTCTACTATTCTCTCACTTTTAGGGTAGAAATAGGGTGTACTTACTCAGTTTAAAATCCTATTATTTGTGAGTTCTTGTTCAATCAAAACTAGCAAATTGATTGGTTTTGAACACCTTTAATGAATATGACCAATTAAATTTGATTCGTATCATAGAAAACAGACGATCAACGTCAATGATTTTCAACTGATCAATCTTACCCTAATTTCATTCGTTCACAATATCATCAGTCCGAAAAGTTATTGGCTTTAACTTGAGAAAACAAGGAAAAGAAAAGATTTATGATAAAGTTTTATTCTAATTTTCCAAGTGTTAATAATGATGTGGACTGTGAACAGTTACAACATGATAATATATTAGGCAGAATTGGAGTAGATGAAATGAAATAGAAACGGGAAAAGGGGACCAAAGAAGTGTCAACATTCATTTATTAATCATATTTAAAGAACATGTATAGTGTCCAAATCGAAACAGACAAGAAGACATGCTTAGCTACAAGTCTTCTTCTTGTTTTTCCTGCCTCGTGCTATGCTCGATGTGTAGTCTCTTGGAAAAGAAAGGTTTAGAGAAATATAATAATTGGGCTGCTCTTGACTGAGAGTGGAGTTTGAAAACCAAGAATGAAGTATATGAAATCAAAACTGTGATCTTCGGAACAGAATAATGCTTTGATAGTCTTTACTCTTTAACCATCAAGCATAAAATACTTTTTGACTCTTTCAAATCTTTGGCATTCGTGCCAAACTCTTGTGTTTTACATGAGATAAATATAACAATTTTGTGTTATATCCAATATGTAGACTGCGTTTTATATTGGATGCAGTGAGGGAGCTTCGTTATGGCCAGGGGGTCATCCCCACCCCAAGAAAAAAAAATCAATATTTTTATGAATAAAAAAAATAAAAAATAAATAAAATTTTACCTATTGACTCCCCTCAAAACTTTGAGTTTTTATTTTGACCCCCCTAAAAATTTCTTCCAAACTCCATCACTGATTGGATGATTTTCTATTTCAACAACCTATTTCATTTCATCTTTATAAAAGTCTTTTATTTTAAGAAATATGGAAGTCTCTAGATTCTCTTCAAAGACCTTGGAAAGGTTTAGGTCAAGCAGCCAGTAGAAATATTATAGGGAGTTTTTGTCTCGTGATATATCACTTTCCTGAGGATGTGGATAGGGTTGGGCAGGGCTCGGGTCGGACCGGATTTGACCCAATCCAACAAAAACCAAAATCCGATCGGGTCAGAAAAAATGAATCCAAAATTAGGTTTTGAAAAAATGAATCCGTTGGATTCGGGTTGAAACTATTCGGGTCGGGTTTAATTCAAATATTTTTATATAATAAATAAAATTTATTTATATATTGTATATAAATTGAGATTTAGCCGAGTAGTAATTTTGTTAAAGGTTTAAATGGTGGTAAAGAGAGAGTAGTCTAAGGTTCCTAAATTTTTCATGACAAAAAATAAAAATAAAATGCCTCAATGAAATGAAAGAAATTTATTAAGACATAAAAATATAAATTTAAAAATAAATGAATACAATAAGCAGAGGTAGGCCCGAAAATTAAAAAAAAAAATGTTTAATTGGACAAATAAAAATTGCTTATCGCTTAACCTATTTATATATAATTAAAACAAATTTAACAAATTTATATTGATTAAAACTATCCTACAATACAAATAATTATTAATATAGAAGAAAATAATTAAAATAATTAAAATTAGATATTATATGATTTAATTTGTTTGGTAATATAAAAATTTCATTATTGATATTTGTGGACGGCGTTTTGTGGCGTTTTATGAAATGCCCAAATACCCCTCTCTCGTTAGCTGAGTGAGCTGAATCCCGAAAACCAAAATTGCAACATGGAAGGGTCGGATTGCCTGTCCCTCGAATCAATATGGTACCACAGATGTAGGGCACCTAGAATCGCCCAACCCCCTAACGACAGGGACCAATATGGGAAGTTGATGTCATCAATAGGGTCAATTATTAAAAGATTGTCTCATTTCATAATAAGGTAAG
>JANLJB010002490.1:0-11857 GCA_026212285.1 Bursera cuneata | reverse complement strand
AAACTTGCTTTCTATTTGAGATTATGTCAAAACACAAGGGTACTATTTGAAATTGTCCAGTAAAATGATAGTATTTCTCCCATGGTTTTACTCCCAACAACTAAACAAGATTCTTTCTAAAAATATATAAACCAAGGAAAAACAAGTTTCATTAGAATCACTCCAGATATCACTTGCAAAACCAGGAACTAGATAATAACATGTGATTATACTTTTAATGCATTTCAATCTTCATATTTTGTTACAAAAATAAGTTTGACGATTTTCCCAATTCATCCTTCTATCCCATGTAGTATCCATAGGTTCAACTTTTGGTTTCAAGTAATAACCTTTAGAAAAAATTTAGGTCATTTAGATGCATCCAAATATATCAATTAAATTAATAATAGCTTCTAGTAGTTCATGTTTATTGTCCCAACTTCCTCTTTGATACATATTATTGGTCTAGGTCGTCCCACTAGAACTCTTTATACTTGAGATAAGAAAGACTAGTGAATGGTTGGAATTTGTAGGACTTTGTAACCTCAAGTTAGAAATTTGACTATTCTCATGGACTTAAGTTTGGACCATCCTTTACAAATTGGTATTCTTCTAGTGACATTTTGCCCTCCTCAAATAGCTTTAAGTTCAACAAATAAAAAGATTTTACAATTTTATAATAAAGCACAATGTTTTTTGGAGAACATAATGCAAAAACTCATGTGGTGGAGACACTAGATAGAAAACAATATAAGAACTCCATGAGAAAAACGTAAAATATACTAGAAATACCAATATGACAAAGGATGATTTGATTATCAATAAGCAAGACACACACAAACAACCTTTCGTGTGTTGAAAAAAAAAAATGCATGACATACATGAAAACAGCAAAACAACTAAAAAATAATCGCACGATAAACCCTTTTTTATGAACATGAATCACAACATGACATACATATACATGACATGCAAATTGCATATTCTTAAACTTGCATATCAAAGACATAGATTGAAAAAAAATACGTTGTGTTATTTTTATGTCTATTAACAACAATGTTAAACAAGAGTTATTTCTATTTTCATACATTATCTGAGGAAATAATCCAAGACGTTTTCTATCCACTTACAAAAAAAAAACCTAAATATATGTGTAATATTTAAAAGCTTATATATAAATTTTAACCTCTTTCAGTAATTTCTAAAGTTGATGATATAGCTTATTGTGTTGAAGAATGATTCATGAATATGTGATTCACACAAGAGGGGTTGAAAGAATTCAGACTATAGAGTAAATGAAATGGCTTGAAGATGGCAAGACAAAGAAAGAGAGATGAGGGGCATTTTTATCCCACAAGACCAAGTAAATCCAAATTTTTATTGGAAATTTGGTTTAGTCTTTTTTTTTTTTTAATCAAATTTTCAAGAAAATTGAAATAGAGTTACTGTAATGGTAAATAGTAAGTAGCATTAGTAATAATTGAGAATAGGTTAAGATATGAATGGAATAATAATTAATTAATTAATTAATTAGTAGATGATAAAGTGACAGTTGTATGAGGAATCTCTAATCTCTTTGTAAATATAGTAAATAGTAGCAAGTGTGGTTAGAATGTCTAGGTCCACCCAGCTAGCTTTAATTATCTCCAAACCATTCCATGTGTCACCCTCACCTTCTTCCATTTGCATGTGCCTCACGCTTATTAATTCTACAACTTTCTAATCTTAATTCTTTTAATTATTCAGCGAATAATGCTGACAATGCAAAATAAAGCATGGGTTAAACGCTTAAACTTTGTTGACACGTGTCTTGACCTGAACAATATTTAACGAGTAAGTCTAATGATAAAAACACTTTCTAATTAATGCATCTAAGTTTCATATAGATAACAGTAAAACCATGATGATTATAGAAAAAACAATCTCGTTAATAGGGGAAAAATGTTGATTTGGGCAAGGAAAGGTAAGTGATACCACTCAAATGGCAACAAAATGAATAGTAATAATAACAGTAACATTACTGGTCTTTTTTAACAAATATTATAGAATAGCCATCTCAAAGGAAACTGTTTCTTTTGTCGGTGATTGTTTATGACATTATGTGATGCCCACAGATTACATAAAACGGTTGACCATGACAAACAGACGACGTAGAAAATTAAGTTAATGTGGAGAAGTTGAAGACTTGAAGACTGAACTCACCACGTGTCAAATCGATGTGTGTGCTGACTTTTTGGCACATCGCCTTGGGCTTGAATAGTGAAAGATACATGCCATTGCCAGCTCTTCTCTTATGTTCAATTCAATCAGTCAAATGTTTTGGTAAACAGCATAAGCCCAGGAAGTTGAAGGGCCTAATTCAGTAGAACTTGCTCATGCTAATACTTAAGATGGGCCATGAAAAATGTAAATTATCGAAGACAGGTGGCCGCAAAATGGACAAAGTATACCCATCAAGTAGGCTGAGGTTCGTTCTGTTGTTGGGTTGTCAACGTTCTTACCCCAGTGTATCAATAGGGATTTGGATCTGTCAAATTACTAATAGGGCCAGTGATATGTAAATGGCCCTCTGGTCCCCTGCTTTTGGGAACTTTTACCTTTCACTCTCTCAACATGTTCTTTGATACCCTGTTAGTCACTCACTCACTCATTGGATTAAGCAAAGAAATGAAGTTGTCATGCCTCCATTTCAGGAAACATGGACTCTGAATTTGCACTAATTTATCAGTCCACAAAAACAAAGATGGCCACTCAATTAGGATCCACACCCTTGAAACCACCCAACACTAATCATGCTTTTCTCACCCATCATCACCAAAATCTCTCTACTCCTACAATATCTTAGATAACCCACCTTAATTATAAAGTAAATTTTTTATATAATCATCTATATACCTAGAAGCACTTCACTATACTAATTAGATTTTAATATGGACATCACTATCGCCATAAATGATCAAGATGTAGTTAATGAAGAACCAGTGAAACTGGTCTCTCCAAAGAATCCAACTCCTCTAGAAACAATATTCTTGTCAAATATTGACCAAGCAGTGACTTTTCCTGTTGAAACAGTCTTCTTTTTTGAAGTCCCTCCAAACAAGACCTCTTCATCAACACGAGACATCCCTCAAAGAGTGAAGAGAGCAGTGGCTGAAGTGCTCCTTGTTCCTTACTATTTCATGGCTGGTAGACTCAACATGAACCATGAGACTGGTAGATTAGAGCTTCTATGCAACAATGCTGGAGTCTTGTTTGTGACCGCAACATCAAGGCTTGTGTTAAAGGATCTTGGAGACTTTTCCCTTCCAAGTGCTACATTTCATTATTTTGTTCATCGGCCTGGCCTGTACAAAAGCCTAGAGGAAACAGCACTTTTCACTATTCAGGCAATTACAAGAAGATTATTTTTCACTAGTTATAATTAGTCCAAAAATTAAGCAAGGATTTTGATTCTCATTTTTCTTTTAAATTTTGATGGTTTTGCAGGTGACTATGTTTGCATGTGGAGGATTCTCAATTGGGTTTGTGACAAACCATGCTATACTTGACGGAAGATCAGCTAGTGAGATGTTTGAGAATCTTGCCTCTATTTGCAGAGGTGAAGGCCTCAAAACCCAAGTTGTATGCAATGATAGAACATGCTTAAAGGCAAGAAATCCACCTCAAATCAGATACCAACACAATGAATACGTCAAGCAAAAAGAGATTCCATCAATGGCCTCGTCTTTTACTGCACCAGACCAGGCATCCCCATCTCCATTAATTTACTCAAACAAATATACTCACAAACTCTTCTCTTTCACTCCCGACATGATCAAAGCCTTGAAAGACAAAGCCATGAGCACGTGCTCAAGCTTTGAAGTCATCGTAGCCCACATATGGAAGGCAAGAACAAAGGCAGTTCACACAAACCCAGATGAGTTTTCATCAGTTCTTTTTGCAGTTGATATAAGGCATAAAATATCTCCACCTTTGCCAAACGGTTTTGCTGGAAACGCAGTAGTTACAGCATTTGCCACTGAAAAAGTGTCTGAACTGGCTGAAAAACCCTTTTCATTTTGTGTTGAAAAGATCAAGGAAGCTAGGGAAAGAGTGACAGATGAGTACGTGAGATCAGCAATAGATTGGCTGGAGGTTAACAGAGGGATTCCGAGAACCTGCAATGGCAACTTCTATGTTTCGGCATGGTCGAAACTATCATTTAGTGAGCTTGATTTCGGGTTTGGGAAGCCTATTCATGGAGGGCCAGTGATAAGTGGGAACGACGAGTTCGTGCTTTTGCTCTCTGATTACAGGAAGGAGAATAGTAGTGGTATCAATGCCTTGATTGGTCTTGAACCAGAGAAAATGAAGAGATTCATGGTGCTTAACTTTGAGACATTTATGGCTACAAATTTTTCATGAATAAGCGAAAATTTGGAGTATTAATTAATTAATCTATAACTTCCTTTAATCTATTACAAAAATAAGTTTTAGATGCAAATGCATGCATACGAAGCACAAATATATATAATAAAGTATGTATTTTCTCTACTTCTCAGATCATTATCTTTTTATTCATGGATAATGGATCATAACACAACTCTTGCAACAAACTAGTTTGTATCCTATATACTTCTATATATTATACCGAGTAATTTACAAAAATAATCAAATTTATAGATGTGTTTTAAAATTTAGTTAAATAATGTTTTTAAATATTTAATAAAATTCTATTTTTTTTAATTATCTAACTAATTGATGAATTGATGAGTTCTAGTGTAAGTCACCCATAAATATAATGAGCTAACCTTATAAGATAATTTGGTAGTTTAATTCCCAGTGAGTTAATGAGTTTTTTATCCGATAATCATAGCACATCTAAGAATATTAATGAATCTCTCGATTGAAATCAATGGTATTTTTGTTCGTTAGAGTTGAATTTAACAAGAAAATAAAGAAAAATATTAACCTTGTTAAAAATCAAAATAACCTCCAATATTTTGTTATTTGTTCTAAATTTCTATGTTATTTATATACTCTCAATTATCAATAACCAAAATAAAGATTCGTAATTGTCATACATCGATGCTTACTATTGCGGGAACCTATATAATAAACTAGAAGCCAATAATCTCTTATCAGATCGTCAAACAATGTTATTATTAATTAGCAATGTCAAAGTGTGTAGTTGGTGATGCAGAATGCTCTTAGTTGTCTCTTTCAAGAGTAGCATAAACCAGGAATATCCATTAAGGTTAGTGCAAGTGATGAAGTGGAAATAAAGCCAGATAGGAAAGGAAATACATAGTACTGTAATTAATTAAATTAAAGCAGTTCGGGTGGTTGTCTTGATCATTTGATTTCTTAATTACAAAGTTAGAAATTGCAAAGCTACAACTAATCCAAACCCCAGTGGGCCAAACCCTAAATCCGGAATCCATGAGATCGAATCTTCATTAAACAAAGTTTGGAAAGAGGAATCTTTTTTCATGAACAAGAAGACTTTGTCCAGGGTACCCCACTGGATATTCTTGAGATCCTCTTAAAATTTTAAGAATGGTTACTAGGTTATTTAACATTAATTATTTTTGTTAGTTGCCTGATTGATTTTGCTGCTTCCGCTCCATTATCTGTTCTCCTATAGGTCGACCCACCTGAGCAATACAAAAAAAAAAAATGGAAGGAAAACAGCAAAAACGACAAGCATAACGCACACAGTTAGACACAAGTTTTTAAATGTGCACCCACCAGTAGTCGCATTCATACATTAGTTTCTTCAGTGGACCAGTCCTGACGGAGTCCTTTGAAACCCAGAAATAATGGAGGAGCTGGCAGATCTGCTTTGATTTATTTTCATCATTCATTGTCGACTTTGCTTATTTTTTTAATGATGTAAGTGCAAGTATACGGAGAGGAACACGTGCATATCTTTTCTTATTTATTTTCGGTTATTGACTGTTATGCTATGCATCTGCTTTATGAAAAGAATTAAATGAGAAAATTGTTGTAAACGAAACAATTGATTTTCAGTACTTGTTGATTAAAGTATTCCTTTTCATCAGTTTTCGTGTAAGAAAAGAACTGAATACGTGATTCTTAAATCTTAACACTGGCTTAGTAAGAAATTGGACTATTTGCAGAGTTGAAAGTTTAGGACGATCACATGCTTACCAAATCTTATTTACCACTGCTGTTTAATAAGGACATGAGACTGCATGGCTTCTTTATTACCTGTGAGGATGAGATCATTGAAACCCGTATTGAACCAACAATTAATTCATTGAATCTAGATAATTAGTGAAAGCTCTCCTTCAGAGATTTGAGTAAGACATGCAGCACTAAAATCCGCAAAAGCTGCTATTTCTTTAGAACTCCTCCCAACACAAAGTGATACCACTTTAGAGTAAGGAAACANATTAGGAAAGAAATTAAAGTTCAATTCCTGGATAAATTAAAATTGGAATCTTTAATGGGACTCTTTAGCCAGGTTTCATGCCATTTGAAGTGGTAATGTCAACCCGGTGTTTCATATTATCGTATTATACACAGGGGCGAACCCAGAAATGAAACTTAGGGGGGTCAAAAGTTAAACTAACAATTAAATAAATATAAATAAACACAAATATTTATATTAATAAAATTATCGTTAACTAATATATTTATAATTGTCATCGATGAAATTTTATCTTTTGAAAATATTGTATAATGATCACTTAATTATCAATACAATCAAATACATCCTTATCTATATATACAACTAAGTTATCATTCAACCATTGATTACTTCTATTTTGCAAACGATTCTTCACAACATTTATTGTTAAAAATGCTCTCTTTATACTAGCAGTAACAACCGATAAAATCAATACTAATTTTATCTGTATATAAACTAATAGAAAAACTCTATCATTCTTAGTTTCAACCATCACTTTTGCAAAAATCTTCAACCCCATTTAATTCCATAAATTTGATATTAAAACGTACATCTAAAATGTAAATATAAAATTGAGAATCAAGTGTCATGAATTCTAAGTAAAAAAACTTTTTGAATAAAGTTCTATAAGCCGAATCAATTTTTGCTTATAAAAAAAAAAACAAAATTTTAATTTAGACATAAGCATGCCAAACAAATAAGTAATTCAATGTTTACCTCATTGAAATGATTTTTCAAACTCTTGAAGCTGCATAACATAAGTTATATTCTATCAATAAGCCACCTATAATTTAATCATCAATCTTATTGGACGTGTTGCGCACTCTTTTTAGGAAAAAGAATTAAAAATATTACAACATTGTTTTGGAGTTTCGACGCCTAAAGTATCAGTGAGTAATCTCCAAACAACCAAGCAAGCAAAGAAATTAATTATTAGGTGAAAAAACAATAGAAAATTTCAATTAATTATTTCTTTTTTTATTTTTATTAATATTCACGGTTGACTTTCTTACTCTCAAAAAGATGAAAATAAGTAAAATAGTAGAATATGCTTCCATTTTCTTTCAAAATATAAGAGGGTTATGAAATGAATTTATCAGTTATAGAGATTTCATCATTCCATCGTGAGCGTGGATGTTTGGAACTAATTGGTTTTATAAATTCACAAACAAACTCAGTGTTAATATCAAATACAATTTGCACAAAAACGTTAACAAGTGAGTAAATTGATGAAAAGATGTGAGATCGATTGTTAGCTGTATTGGTATTTTGTGAAGATGGTTATGTAAAGAGGAGGTAGAATGAACACTTGCTTGGTTTGATGACAGTGGATGTATATGGAAGAGGATAATTTATTTACATAAGATAATGACGTCTGTTTTTTGTAAATTAGAAATAATTGACATTAATTATTATATAATTTAAACTCAATAGGGAGAGGACTGATAAAAAAAAAAGGAGGACATGAATGAAAAAATTTGATTGAAATGTAAAAGTCAAGTAGGGTCACTTGATCCCACATGACCCCACGTGGGTCCGCCAGTGATTATACATAGTAATACATCTATATATGATCCATCCACAATCCAATCATAGGTTAATAAGTGGATTCCATATTCCAAGTAAGTTAGAGAATTAAAAGTTACTTTATCTTCTACATATTTTTAAGAATTTGAAATGAAATAAAAAATCGCACATGATATCATATTATGGCATTTGAAATCTACACATCAAGTAAAGAATGTCAAATCCATATAAAAAAAAAATTCAAGCTTCAATCTCTATTGTTGATTTCATTACAAGTGGCTTGTGATTTATCTAATCATCTTTAACATCTATAAACATGAAAGTGATAAAAAGACATATCATTTGATATAAAAATAAATTTAAAAGATTGCTTGAAGATATATGAAACAATACATAATCGCCCCGAAATACTAAGGAAGTGTGCTACTTTCTTGCTCATATAGGTAATCATTAGTAGTGATTTTCAATCTTGAGGATAATCACTAAGGGCTCACAACCTGATCTTTCTGCTTGATTGTACACTTGTATGTACGAAAAATGATTAGAAGTCATAATACATATCAAAATCATGATCATAGCGCAAAATAATTATATTGATGACGTTATTATATGTGATTTATGGTTCGATGATGAAATTGAAGTTGTTGTCATGATGCAAGATAAATATTTAAATAATAATATGCGTGTTCAAAGGAAAAAATGAAAGAAAAACTCAATCAATGGAATAACGTCAAAAATAGAAAAACCCATGATCATACGAAATCAATAAATAATAATATTATTATAATAGAGAGAATTGTAACAAGAGGAACAAGC
The DNA here is from genome assembly GCA_026212285.1 of Bursera cuneata. Classification (NCBI taxonomy): domain Eukaryota; kingdom Viridiplantae; phylum Streptophyta; class Magnoliopsida; order Sapindales; family Burseraceae; genus Bursera; species Bursera cuneata. Next base: position 3,120 of record JANLJB010002490.1, on the reverse strand, counting down.
ATGTATCAAACAGTGAATTCTCTATTAAGGGAAAAGTACAGTATTGTGAACCCGAAAATGAGTTGTAGCATTGGGAAGTCTATTATAATATACAATGAACAGCCATGTCATGTCACTAATTCGCTTAATTCTGGGAGGAAATCCAGAACTGATTGAACTCTTCTCTAGCTGCCAAGAACAAGTACATTATTCTGTCCTGAAGTTACTTTATATCTGGAGTTCCACTCAATATATTTAGAAGCAAAAAAGGAAAAAAAAAAAGTATGGTATCTATTCCTAATTTCCTGAACATCGACAAATACTATCCCAGCCAAGAGCCATTTACAAAGTTTTGTGGCGGCTTTTAGTTTCATGGTCCCCTTATTTCAACTCTTTTCCGCCCTTCTCTTAGCAGCCATAGCAACAATTTGGCTAATAAATTATATTATATAATTACTCAGTGCAATCTTGATTCAAAGTTACTAAGGAAACCAATTATTAATGTTCGATAGAGAGGATATGCCGACATGCGACTCTGACTTGTCAATTTGAAAAGCACTAGTGCTCCATGTCTCAACAACACATTTGAGTTCATTGGTAACATAAATTAGCCATGGATTAATTCATATATATTCCAAAAGATTAAACATAAATAATTGCTTCGCTGTCGTATAGAATGATGCAATCTAGAGTATAAAATACGCAATTAATAGTAATATTAATATTAATTATATTATATTAACGTGCTTTTCTTTCCTATAAGGTAAAGTTTGGTTGAATCCACGCATAAACATGATTCGCTAATTAATATAATCCCCACTTTTAAACTTTTGTCATTATACTAAACACGTTCAGTCTAAGCTGATTTGCAGAGCTTAAAGAGAGTTGATTCGGCTGTTTGTACAAGAACTTCGATGATTCACATCTTTGGATTATTAGGATGAGATTAAAATAATACGAAAATCGAACACTCTCAGCATCCACTCTTGCCCGCAGAGGAAGCTTTTAAAGTATGACTGTTATGTAGTCTGTGTGGCAAGTGTGAGTGGCTGCCAACATGAGCGTGGACTTAATCCAACACAAAGTTTGCAGAGAATCACAATGGAGTTAAAAATCAAGTACCCAATAGGTTGAGCTCCAGTGAGCTGGCCCCACCATTGAAGCCGACCTGGTCGGCATCATCACATGCCATGTTCAACATAAAGACACAAGTCACGACTATCATGGGGTTACGTGCATACATATACATATACATACATATGTACATGTATATACATATTGTTATATGCACGTATAAATGAATTGCAATCAGGCTTTGACAGCAAACTGCAAAGTCTGGGCTTGAAAGGGCCAAGTTCATTGCATCTAAAATGGTCGATAATATTGGCGCTAGCTCTGGCGCTTCTTCGACTGATGATGGTGGGTTCAAGGAGCAGGACCGGTTGTTGCCGATAGCCAACGTTGGGCGGATTATGAAGCAAATTTTGCCTCCTAACGCGAAAATCTCAAAGGAAGCCAAAGAAACGATGCAAGAATGTGTTTCGGAGTTCATAAGCTTTATCACCAGTGAAGCCTCAGAAAAGTGCAAAAAGGAAAGGCGCAAGACTGTGAATGGCGATGACATCTGCTGGGCTCTGGGAACGCTAGGTTTCGATGACTATACGGGGCCAATAAGAAGATATTTGCATAAGTATAGAGAATTAGAAGGAGAGAGAGCCAATCAGCAAGACAAGGCTGGCAATAGCAATACGGTTGATAAGGAGGAACCAGAACCACCTTTATACAGAACTGACCAACCACATAATCAGTCTCATGTAGCTGCGAGTCCTTCCAAGTTCAATGTGAGCGAGAGGAGTAATAGTTCCAATTCAAGGCCATATTAGTCAAGTTTTTGAGTAGGCTTTAGTCAAGATATATGGTTTCTGGTATTGCTTGTGATTATAGCAATATTATTAGAGGGTTTTTTTTTTTTTTTTTTCATTATTTGGTGCTCTCTGTTTTATTTGTGGGTTTTGTGATCTAGACTTTAGCCTCAACTCTGCAATTTAACAGCAAAAATCCATGGTTCACTGAGTTGCTGTTTCGCCAGAATGGAGAGATTCTTAAACGCTGACATCTTGTTCTTGATTTCTATCGGAAGATTAGGGTGATAACGGGTCACTGATCATTCTTCTAGTGAAGTTTGCAAGAAGATTGTACGCATTTATAAGGTCAGTTCGACAATATCATGTTTAATTTTCATCTGAGAATATTTAACCAGTAGGGTGTGGTTTACAGTTTACTCGAAAATTAATTTACTTCAAAAACTCTCTTTGTATGATCATTAGTTATCATTTACTTCTCCATGATATGTGATTCACATTAGATGAAGTATGAGTTTGATTTCCATCTTCATAACCTTCACACAGCACTGCAATAGAATTTTAGATAGCTCACAGCTGGCTCTCCCCCTTCTTGTTTGGCGACGGGCACTAGCTCAAGCCTCTTAATTGTACTAACGACTCCCAAACATATTGGTATGAAGTCTCTGTCTAGGGTTCTTTTTTTAATTAGTCCACATCTATGTATATATATGCAAATATACATGTCAATATTAGATGTTGACCAGAGGTAAAGTATGTGTCTAGGGTTAGGGTTTTCTTTCCTTTTGGGAGTCGGGGACCACCATTATTCTTTACTGTTTTTTGAGAAACAAAACTATTAACAAATCTGAGTTTGTTGGCATTCGCTGTATTCATAATAAGTTGAGCTACTTTCATCCACAAGAGGGAGAGACTTAGGGTTAGGAAAATCTGGTTCTTATAATGAACTAATAAAAGTTATGCTTTTCCTAATATTAGGGTTTCTACATGTGGCTAATTCTATTAGTACAGGAAATTAATTTAGACTTAACACTGTAGATTCAAAGTTGATTTCGAAAAGAATTTGACCAACCCACATGAAAAGATGCATCATATAATAAAAATGAGACAGGATAGGAGACAAAAAGATAACCTTGAAATAACGTCCAACCATACACTTCATTTCCGTACTATGTGACAGTCTCTTATTCTTTGTAGAAGAATATTTGCTTGATGATCAGATAAGGCCCCAACAGTCCGGTCAAATAACAGCCAAGCCAGCTGCTCTCGTCTCTCTATA
>JANLJB010002489.1:1725-16985 GCA_026212285.1 Bursera cuneata | reverse complement strand
TAAAACTATAGTCCTCAAAAGACACTATACAATCTTCCAAATGTTAACACGTGTTCCTTTTTTAAGGAACAAATTAGGACTATCCTCGACTATATGCAATTCAAGTATTCAACCATTAAGTGCTGTTCGGTTCTCTATCCAAGCGGAAAGGCCTTTTAATTTTCAAGAGGAAATGATTCAACTAAATTCATCTCCAAAAACTACATATTAAAGAAACATAAGAATTAATTGCCCCACATATGGCGTTTTTCTACATAATCATGAACAATGATGGGAGATGGATTGTCGATAAACATAGGGACGGTAATACTAAAACACTAGCTTTGATCACAACCATAAAAAGCATTCCGGCAGTCACACGGGATTTCTCTAGTGCCGTAGCTGAGAGGAAAGGAGACAAAGACGGGTCTAGAAATTTTCTTCAAGACTGAAGAAGTCTCCTCTTCGGATAAAATTTATAAGGGGTGTGAAGGAGACTGGAAGTAATCACAAAAATGACAGACTTGGAGTGCATGCAAGTTGTAAATTAAATGTCTCCTCTTTGGTTAGTCCTCTTTCGATGGCTTATCCATTGTGAGAACACTAAAGTGCTATTCATGAACCAGAATTATAAACCAAACTCTTCAAGCATGACACTTCAAGATTTAAAATTTCAGAGTTTCCTAAAATTTCCTACTCTTTTGATTGTTCTAATCACCATATTCATCTCCCTTGAAACTTCAGACAGCAAAAACATATTGCAAAAAGGGTCTTCTCTGTCGGTTGAAGCTAGTCTAGACGTGTTAACCTCCCCAGACAAAACATTCACCTGTGGATTTTATGGTGATCTTGGTGAAAATGCTTACTGATTCTCAATCTGGTTCACATATTCTCTAAACCAAACGATTGTTTGGACAGCTAATCGTGACAGACCAGTCTATTACAAGGGCTCAAAAGTTTCTCTGCAGCGAAATGGTGTCATGGTCCTAAGGGATGTTGATGGCACAGTTATTTGGACAACTAACACCACCTCCACAGGTGCTGATAGAGCACAGCTTCTGAACACTGGAAACCTTGTTCTAAAGAGCAGAGAAGGTAAAATTCTTTGGCAAAGCTTTGATTTTCCGACTGATACACTTCTTCCTAAGCAGCCCTTTGTAAAGAGGCAAAAGCTGATTTCCAGATCAGGAAGAGGAACTTTTGCTTCTGGCTATTTTAGCTTGTATTTTAGTGATGAAAATGTCTTGAAGTTGATCTATGACGCGGATGACATTGCAAGCGTTTATTGGCCTAATCCTGATATAAGTGTGTTTGCAAATGGAAGAACAATATATAACAGTAGCGCAATAGCTGTTTTTGATGAAAGAGGCAATTTCTTGTCGAGCGATAGCTTGCAATTCAGTGCCATGGACATGGGTTCTGGAATCCAAAGAAGGCTAACACTGGACTATGACGGAAACCTCAGGCTTTATAGCCTCAACAATATCACCGGAAAATGGAATATTTCATGGATAGCTCTTTCAGATCCATGTAAAGTGCATGGGGCTTGTGGTAGAAATGGGATTTGTTTTTGTACGTCAGAGGCACCGAAGTGCTCATGTCCACCAGGGTATGAGCAAACCGAGCCAGGTAACTGGAATAAAGGCTGCAAGCCTAAGTTCAATAAAACTTGTTCAAACTCGCAGCAAGTGAAATTCATCCAGGTGCCACAACTAGATTTCTGGGGTTATGATCTCAATTACAGTACGAGTGACTCAGAAGACAATTGTATGAAGTTATGCTTGGATGATTGTCGGTGTGAATCATATAACTATAGGCTAACAGGGGAAGGGCGTTGTTACACAAAAAGTATGCTTTTCAACGGTCGGAGTTCTCCAGCTGTAGACAGTAGCATTTACATAAAAGTGCCAGCCAATTTCGGGACACCCAAACCGACTAATCATGACGTCACCAATCATATATGCCAGGAATCTAGAATTACGGTAGAAGCTCTTACGCATCAAAGTCCTGGTCAGAAAGTGAAATGGGTTTATTTGTATGTTTTTGCAAGTGTTATTGGTGTGATTGAAGCTCTCTTTCTAGTATCAGGTTGGTGGCTCCTTTTCCGACGACATGGTATGCCATCTTTGGTGGAAGATGGATATCGTGCACTATCAAGCCAGTTCAGGGGATTTAGTTATGGTGAACTCAAGAAGGCAACAAAAAATTTCAGAGAATAGGTTGGTAGAGGAGCGTCTGGAGCTGTGTATAAGGGTGTTTTAGAAGATGAAAGGGCGGTGGCTGTGAAGAGACTGGGAGACATATATCAAGGAGAGGAAGTTTTTTGTTCAGAAATGAGTACAATCGGTAGGATTTATCACATGAATCTGGTGAGCATGTGGGGATTCTGTTCAGAAGGCAGACACAGACTTTTAGTCTACGAGTATGTGGAGAATCAATCACTGGAGAAACACTTATTCTCATCAGCATGTTGTCTTGGATGGAAAGAGAGGTATAAAGTAGCCTTGGGAACAGCTAAGGGTTTAGCCTATCTTCACCATGAGTGTCTGGAATCGGTTATTCATTGTGATGTGAAGCCAGAAAATATACTTCTGGACGGTGAATTTGAGCCTAAAATAGCAGATTTTGGGTTAGCTAAGTTGTCTCCGAGAGGCAAGAACAATCCTCAATTCTCCCGGATCCGAGGAACAAAGGGTTACATGGCTCCAGAATGGGCTATGAATCTTCCTATCACTGCCAAAGTCGATGTTTATAGCTATGGGGTGGTGATTCTTGAGTTGGTGAAAGGAATTCGGCTGTCACATTTGATGGTGGGGGATGGTGAGGAGGAGGAAGCAGAGCTCACAAGATATGTCAGGATAGTGAAGAGGAAAATTCAATCTGGAGAGGAGATTTGGGAGGACTCAGTGGATCCAAGATTGAACGGGAAGTTTTGCAAGAACCAAATTGCAAAAATGGTCGAAATTGGCATATCCTGCATGGAGGAAGATAGAAACAAGAGACCAACCATGGATTCAGTGGTCCAGACTCTATCAGAATGCGAAGCTGAAATCATGAAGTCCACTGTCCAAACAATTGCTGATTGAGTTGGAACTATAATATCTCTTCCGTTTTAGTTAGTGTGTAATATTGTACTGATAATGACTTGATGATGCATGTTTTGAGTATGAAGCATGTAACTATCATTTGCATATATATCTGTTCAATAAAAGTTTCAGATATAACATGTACAATCATGTCGCAAAATCTGTATGATTGTAGACCTCAATTGTAAGTTTGTGAAGTTCGTCAAAATTTCAGAATTTGTTCAATAAAACTTGTACGTTCGTGAAATTCCATCGATCATCTCACCTATTCCGATGATGCTCTCTTAATGACCAGGGTGATTAGACTTCTAAGTAGGTACTTTCAGATGGTCAAGTTAAGTCAATTTTGAAATAACAAACATTTCTTCTTTATGCATTAAAACATCGTTGCAATTTATATCTTCATTAGTAAATTCGAGTTTGCTATTCCCACTGAAGATCTGCGCACACTTGCAGTTCAATCCCTTTCTTCCTCAAGCTATTGGAAGGATCTCAGACACATTACTCTCACCCTCATCATTTGGCACACAAATAGCCACCATCAAACATCAACAAACATAACTTTCTTTTCTTTTATTTTCTTTTACCATCTCCGAAAAATCATATCTACATTAAACTATCCATATGTTAAATCTAAAAAAAAAAAAATACTTGCCTTTTTACTTCTAGAATCTCTCCAAATAGTGTTTTGATTCTACACGATTTATATGGATGTTAACATTTACTCTTTCTTGTTCATTTTTCAATAAAAAGGAATTACAGTTCGAGTTAGGATATGTGTTTCTCATTGGTAAATTATTAAAGAGACATTTTGATAATAATTCTGATCTTACTTAGAGAATTATAGTTGAGATTTTTAATTTGTTATAGCTATACAAAGCTTAAGAAAATTCATATTTAGAACTAAGATGAGCATAAGTTGGATCAAGATTCTCTCCTTATCTAATTTTCACGTGAGTAAATTACGTAAATATTATTGTTAGTTGATAAGAAAAATATTAAAGAAAAGATAGAATAAATTAAATCTGAATCATGCATGCTTATTAAAATCCACGTATCTAAAGATTAATAAAAATTCAAGGTAAATTAGATAAGGAGAAGATCCTAACTCAAGTTCGGTACAAGGAAATGGGATAGGGTCATCAAGAGACCAACAATGACATGCTAAAATTATTGTTTGGGAATCTCTTCATAGTTTCAATAATTTAATGCAACGTGTCTCTATATTTCTTTATGCACTACTAATTTTATTGAGATGAATATATGGAAGGCATTTTAAAGTGTCCCTTAGAAGTACTCGAGAAATCCAACCCACCTTCGTCTCCATATCGGACAGAAGTTACGAATGGAGTGAAGGAGAGTCTTGGTATACAAGTTGCACTTGCAGCTTAAACTTAAAAAGTCTATGCATTGTGAGAACACTGGTGTGATATCCATGAACCAGAATTCTAAACCAAACTCTCTGCAAGCATTAGACTCCAGGCTTTTCCAAATTTTCGTACTCTTCTGATAATTCAAGTCTCCTCATACATCTCTTTTGAAACTTCAGAAAGCAAAAACTTGTTGCAAAGAGGGTCTTCCCTAGTAATAGGGATGTTGAAACTTATTACCTATCCTTGACATACCATTTCCTGTACATGGAAGGCCATTCGTTTAGGCAAACAACTCTATGGTTAATTATATTAGTGAAATTGCATTGTCTGATCCAAACCGTGCTGTAAAATTGGGCCGCCATCACCCAATACCGAAATCGACTGAGTAGACCTGTCTTTAGCCGAGTAAGAAAAATAACATTCATTCTCATTCTCAACTCTCTTTGTCAATTCACGTGCCAAAGGGAAACTCCCATTTTACACACCCCTATTAGTAAACTTAATAGGCCTTATCCTTAACCTGTAAACTTAATAGGCCTTATCCTTAACCTCTTATCCTTAACCTCTTGTTCTTGGTTTTGAGGCTACTGATCGTGATGTAATTAAAAAGAATTATTGATAGGTGTTTATAATATTTTTTATTTCCTTACGTAAATTTAACAATAAATTGTTTAATGAGTATTATAGTAACTAAATTATTTTAAAAAAAAAAAAAAAAAGCAGATGTATAAAGTAAAAAATTGGGTGGAAATAATCCCACCCTAACAAAAATTATTTTTAAAATTTAGACATTTAAAGTAGTTTTTTCGGTGTAAATAACCCCACTCTTTATATTATTAAGTAGAAGAAAGATAAAATATGATATTTTATTTAAAATTTAAATTTCGAAATATTTTTTGAAATAAGGGGATAAGTTTGTTGTCCTATTTAAAAAATTTAATGTGGATCAATGACGTCGCAATAAAATAATAATTAAAAAAACAAACATATCATTCATATATTTATAAATTTAGACTAATTTAAATATTAGTCAAATTTAGACTCATTTATTTTCAAACAAAAAATAAATAAATGTCTTACCATATAAATATCTGAAAACTGGTAACTTAACATGTACGCCTTATTAAGTACTATAAATATTATATAGTTTATATATGTGGACAAAATTAAAATCAACTAATTATAATACCATTAAAAATTTAGATTTTTAATTAATCTATATTTCAAGTAATATGAAATACATATAAAAGATATGATCTTTTAACTTGAATTTTTTTACTTAAAAATTTATTTTAAATTTCTAATAATTGATCTCACATATCTAATGGTTGAGATGATTAATAAGTAGGTAATTCAATCAAAGATTATCTTGACAATGAACTTCAGTTTCGGCTTCACAGATTTGAAATAGAAATTTCATTAAAATACAGTACTAATTTCATTTAAGGATTCTATTATATTTGTTCAGTCTATATTACTCAACTTCTATACTGACAAAAAGCTATAATAGATATATTAACTGCAGTTTTCCCTGTTCTCTAGACCAAGTTGAAAGGCTAATAATTCTCAAGTGGAGTGACTAATTTCATTCCCAAAACAATCAAAGGCGGCTGCAAAAGTTGACTGGAAAGCTTGATGAAGTCTCCTATACGGAAAATGGCTAGAAGAGGGAGGGAAGGAGCTGTAGGAGACAAAGAAAGACATTTGTGTACAAGTTGTCACTTAACTCTTCTTGGGGCAGTTTTTTGTTGCCATGTGCTTTTTTTTTTTTTCTCTAATAAAAAAAGACCACTTTCTTAGATTAATTCTAAACCAAACAATTGCTCCTTAAGAGTGCTATTCATGAACCAGAATTATAAACCAAGCTGTGCAAGCTTGAAACTTCAAGCTGTAAGACCTCAAAATTTTCTAAATTTTTCTAATCTTCTTATTGTTCTAATCACCTTATTAATCAGTTTTCGGACTTCTGAAAGCAAGAACTTGCTGAGAAGGGGCTCTGCTATATCAGTTGAAGATAGTTCTGATGTTTTAACCTCCCCAGACAAGACATTCACCTGTGGCTTTTATGGTCTTGGTGAAAATGCCTGCTGGTTCTCAATCTGGTTCACCTATTCTGTAAACCAAACGGTTGTTTGGATGGTTAACCGCGACAGACCTGTTTAGAACAGAGGCTCAAAACTTTCTCTTCAACGAAATGGTGACTCGGTCCTAAGGGATGTTGATGGCGTAGGCATTTGGAGAACGGACACCACCTCTACTTTAGCTGATAGAGCAGAGCTTCTGGACACAGGAAACCTTGTCCTTAAGAACAGAGATGATAAAATCCTATGGCAAAGCTTCGATTTTCCTACTGATACACTTCGTCCTAACCAACCTTTTCGAAAGAGGCAAAAGCTGATTTCTAGGTGAGAAAGAGGAACTTTTTCTTCCGGGTATTTTAGCTTGTATTTTAATGATAAAAATGTTTTGAAGTTGATGTATAATGCAGACAATCTTTCAAGCGTGTATTGGCCTAATCCTAATCCTGATATTAATGTGTTTGCAAATGGAAGAATAATATATAAAACAGCAGTGCAATAGCTGTGTTAGATGAAACAGGCAATTTCTTCCCAAGTGATAGATTGAAATTTAGTGCCTTGGACAGGGAATTTGGGATCAAAAGAAGGCTAATAGTGGATTATGATGGAAACCTCAGGCTTTACAGCCTGAATAATGTCACAGGACTATGGATGGTTTCATGGATTGCCCTTCCAAAGCAGCGTGATGTGCATGGGACATGTGGTAGAAATGGGATTTGCTTTTATGCACCCTAGCCCAGGTGTTCATGCCTTCCAGGGTATGACGTAAATGAGCCAGGTAATTGGAACAAAGGTTGCAAGCCGAAGTTCAATTTAACTTGTTCAAACTCACAGCAAGTGAAATTCATCCAGGTTTCACAATTAGATTTCTGGGTTGATCTCTATTACATCGGACGTGTATCAAAAGAAACTTGCATGAAATTATGTTTACATGATTGTCAGTGTAAATCATATACCTATAGGCTAACGGGGGAAGGGAGTTGTTACACGAAAGGTATGCTTTTCAATGGCTTAGTTCTCCAGATGTCGACAGCATCACTTATATAGAAGTTCCAGCCAGTTTCGAGACACCAGAACCCACTAGTCTAGATGGAACCAGTCATATATGCCAGGATTCTGGAGTTACGATAGAATCTCCTATGTATCAAAGGACCGGTCAGAAAGTGAAATGATTCTATTTATATTTTCTTTGCATATGTTATTGGTGTGATTGAAGTTCACTTTTTAGTATTAGGTTGGCGGCTACTTTTCAGGAGACATGGTATGTCATCATTAGTAGAAGATGGACACCATGCACTGTCAATCCAGTTCAGGAGATCCACTTATAGTGAGCTCAAGAAGGAAACAAAAAAATTCAGGCACGAGGTTGGTAGAGGAGCCTCTGGAGCTGTTTACAAAGGTGTTTTGGCAGGTGAAAGGGCGGTGGCCGTGAAAAGACTGGGAGACATATATCAAGGAGAGGAAGTGTTTTGGTCAGAAATGAGCACAATCAGAAAAATCTATCACATGAACCTGGCGACAATGTGGGGACTGTTCAGAAGGCAGACACATACTCTTAGTCTATGAGTATGTGGAGAATCAATCATTGGACAAACACCTATTCTCGTCAGATTTTCTTGGATGGAAAGAGAGGTTCAAAGTAGCCCTGGGAAAAGCTAAGGGTCTAGCTTATCTTCACAATGAACGTCTAGAATGGGTTATTCATTATGATGCGAAGCCAGAAAACATCCTTATGGGCAGTGTTTGAGCCTAAAATGGCAGATTTTGGGTTGGCTAAGTTGTCCCAAAGGGGGAAGAGTAGTACTCAATTCTCCCATATTCGAGGAACAAAGGATTACACGGCTCCAGAATGGATTATGAATCTTCCCATCACTCCCAAAGCTGATGTTTACAGTTTTGGAGTGGTGATTCATGAGTTGGTTAAAGGAATTCGGCTCTCGAATTTGATAATAGAGGATGGTGGGGAGCACGAAGCAGAGTTCACAAGAATAACAAGATATGTAAGGATAGTGAAAAGGAAAATCCAATGTGGAAGGAGACTTGGATAGAGGACATTGTGGATCCAAGATTAAGTGGGAAGTTTAACAAGAACAAAGTTGCAACATTTGTTGAAATTGGATATCCTGTGTGGAGGAAGATAGAAACAGGAGACCAACAATGGGTTCAGTTGTCCAGACTCTGCTACAATGTGAAGCCAAATCTGCACGCCCCTATCCAGATGATCCCGGATTGACTTTCACCTAACATAACTTTTCTTTTTAACTAGTGTATTTTTTACTAGAAAAGTCTTAAATAAGATAGTGTATCAAGTCATTGATATGCCTTCTCAAAAAAAATTCTACGTACCACTTATGAATTCAGGTCAAAAATAATCGATCAGGTGGTCTTATTTTATTAAATAAACAAAATACAACCACAACGCTGAAGACCTCACCAATCTCGTCTACGAAACCAATACCATTATCATACTAATAGCCACTATCCCTCCAAAATGCAAACAACATCCATTCAAAAGAAACAGAAAATGGCCTTAACTGGTCTCCAAATGGCAACATCGATAACATGTGAAATAACTCAATTTAAATCAAACACTATGATCCAAATAACCTGACATTAAACGAGTGCCTTTACATGCATATTCTGCAATTTGAACAAGTCACCATGGTATGTAGTAAAACCTACACAAGTGAATGAATAAAACCAACTAATCACGCATATGGTCATCACAATTTTACATTCAATTAATAAGACATGCCAACCCAACAACGTACGAGCGAGTTTAGGAGTAATTTTATAGTGAAAACTTGCAAGTAAACCACTTTCACTCAAAAATGCTTTCTGAAAAGCAACTGTCAAGTGATCTTCCACAAACAACTCCACAAAAACACAAAAACCAAAACAGAAAACAAAAAAGAACTTAGCAACTGTTCTCTTTTTTTATTTTATTTTTTTCTGAGAAGCATTTAAAATCCTATTTTGATTTCAGAAAAAGGTNGTAATGCAAACAATATAAAATTGAACAAAATAAAATAAAATCCATGTGACAGCATTTGTAAGGGAATCCAAAGCACTCCCAAGTCCCAAAACAAACTGGAAATAGACAAAAAGAAAAGCACTTTTGGCGGGCAGCTCAGTATCACTAGCACTGCAACTACACCAAACCCAGACTTCATCCCTTCAAATACCATTACTTTTTTTCAATTTTTTATTTTTTATTTTTTTCATGAAATGCTGGCCCGATCCAAGGGCTGGCACTTACCCAAAAAAAAAAAAAAAAAAACCATAAAAAATTCATAATCAAGAAGGGTAAATAATTAAAAAAAATAACCCAAATGTTTTCAACAAGTGAAAACCAAATTAAACGAGAATCCAAGTGAAATAATGGGATTATTAACAAAACCAAATTAAAGAAATTAAAAATGGGTTGGAATGAACCTTACCTAAGTTACTGTGCTGAAGCAAGAGAGAAGAGATTATCTCAAGGGTTAAGTGAGAGAATTTAAAGGCGTGGAGAAATTGGGTGTTTCGGAGGGTATCATCGGCGAAAGCGCCACACCATATAAAGTGGCGCCCGTCATCCCGGCTTCCAGATTATTTCCTTATTTTTCAGGTAATTTCTTCTATCCTGAATCTCCTGATTTTATTTTTATNTATTTTTCATTTGAAAAACATAATAAAATATTAATAATATTAAGCTAAAGAAAATATTGTCTCAACTATCAATTCAAGTAAGAGATCAAAATAATCTAACATTCAGTTACATATATAATGAAATAATATATTTAAAACATGATTTAGGATTTTTTTTTTTCGACATCTTATAAAATAATGAATATACAAAAGTATATTCATTTAGCTCGACAGTAGGTTGTAGAGCTATCGAGCACAAGTTGTTGAGTCATTTAATCATTTTGTCGAATTGTTAATTTATATTATGGAGTTGTGGAATTGTGTTATTAAGTCAGATTACATTGCTAAAGTGTGTAAAATGTTAAGCCATCAAATAAAGTACTTGAACTATGGAGAAATAACACATCAAATACTACATCTGTATTTGGAGAATTAGAATTATTTTGATAGTTAAATATTCAATTTAGTTAGGAAAATCTAAATTTTTTAATATGTTTTTATTTCTTCAAAAAATAATACTATTATTTATAATGTTTTCTTTTTTCTTTTTATTAAATTATATTAATGTTTTGTATCCTGTGTCCCGTATCNCCTCGTTAGTGTCACACATGCAGAAATATTTTGTTTGCTATTAGTATAAATATTATTATACAAAACTTTATATATAAATCAAAGTGTCATAATATAACTAAATAGTTGATAAAAACTGATGATAATATAATACAAGAATAATTTCATATCATACTCCCTACAAAAAAATTTTTAACATATTGTATATATAGATTACTCAAATTCATTTAATATCCCAAATTTATATTTGACATATATAAATAATAAATTTATGTAATAAATAATTTGTCAAATTAAATAAGATATTACTTAGGATATGTTCATATATGCAAATTTATCGTTAAGGACAAAAAAAAAATAATAAATTTTCATTTTTTTATTAATTGAATTAATTGTCTTTTTTGCTTGTTAATAATTATTAATAATAGATTAATTTGACTTTTTTAAATGATAAATAGTAAATATGTTTATAGTATCTTTAATAATTAAAATATATATATATCATCACCAAAATCTTGACGATCTTCTCATTTTTCTTTTCTTCTACCTATTATTCTAAATTGATACCTTTATTTTATTTTTTATTTTTTTGTGATTATTTGTGGCACACGTTGGCTTGCTATTAATTTTTGATCTTATGTATATGTATTATAAATTTTAATGTGGATCTAAAATTTTAATAAAATAAATTTTAACCTTAGTACCGTTTCCAGGTTTTTAACTTTTTTGTAGCATCTATCTTATATGTTAAATCAACAAACCAAAATCAAACCATAAAATTTGGTATGATTTAGGTTAACCCAATATTAATGATTGTTGATTAATTTTGGTAATCATCTTTGTAGATAGGGGTGAGTATATGTCAGATAGGGTTTTGTAATCCGACAGATGCTCAATTTTAAAAAATACAACCCAAGATCGGGTTATGCTTATAAAAGAACCCAACTCAACGAAAATAGTCGGATCAAGTTCATTCAAAATTTTTGATTTTTTTATTAATGTAGTCAGGTGGAGTTGGTTTCGGGTAACCCGATCTCAACTCGACATCCATCGAGTTACTCCATCCGAACCCAACTTAAAATTTTATGCAATGACTAACCTGACCTTAACCTTAACCTGATCGAGTCGAATCGGGTCGGATTTAATTGTCCACCCCTATTTGTAGATAGATAAATTAATTTGTTGTTCTTAATTAAAGAGTAAACACTTTGATCAATTTTTTCACAAAATTGATTAATTTGCAGAAGGCTAATTAATTTATACAATATTGTTCTTAGAAAATTATAATAATGCTTGAGACTTACAGGAATAATGACGATAATTGATCTATTTAATATACATCAAATTGATGGACTTGTCTTGGTCTGATTTCCAAGCTCCAACACTGAATCACCTGATAAACATTTCGTTTTATTTTCTTCCTCTCCTTGCTGCTTGAGTGTCTCGTAGAGAGGCGCATTCTTGGTCTCAGGTAGCCACAGGCTGAGAATTCCACTGAATATGGCCAAGGCCCCAAATATTAGAAACGAAAGAAAGGGGCTGAGGCGGCCAAGCACCACAAGCAGAGGCGAAACTGAGGCCCCTAACATCAAGGCTTGGCGCAGAAATGACACAGCAAAGTTTCTCACATTGGTTGGGAAAAGCTCAACGCAGTAAATGTACATAACATCAAACGCTGTTGAAGCAGCCATGAACCCAATTGATTCAAAACCCAATTGAGCCCAACTTCCACTAGATGTATTTTCAGAATTTGCTCTGCCTCGGCCTCGGCCTCCATTGGAGAAAAATATGCAGAGAATACATGAAACTCCAGCTAGAAAAGCTGATTGAGACAACAGAAAACGCCTGTTTGTGAAGCT
Source organism: Bursera cuneata (assembly GCA_026212285.1). NCBI lineage: Eukaryota > Viridiplantae > Streptophyta > Magnoliopsida > Sapindales > Burseraceae > Bursera > Bursera cuneata. Next base: position 4,410 of record JANLJB010002489.1, on the reverse strand, counting down.
TAGCAGCACAGTACCAATCAGAACTGCGGGAATCTCCATTAACGCATTGAATGCAACCGAGAAGTAGAGATTGAAATCGAGGTTTTCGACGTTGAGTTGAATGCCATAATAAACAAACCCTACTCCGAAACCAGCAGTCATCATTATTATCATCCTCTTAGCAGCCCATTTGGTCGTCCACAAGCTCTCCTTTGCATCTCCTCCTGTCTCTTCACATTCACCTTCACAGCCCCTCTTCGCCGAAGGGTCTACAAGGCTCAAATTCATCGGCAGCTTCTTCCCGTTCATTCCCGCAAACTTTTTCAACACATCAAGTGCTTCTTTGCTCCGTCCCATGACGAGCAACCAGCGGGGAGACTCAGACACGAAAAGCAAGAAAAAGATGGAGTAAACGAGAGGAAACGGAGATAGAATCTTGTACAGAGTTCTCCAACAGGTTCTGGTAGGGTAAGCAATCAAAGGGAGGGAAAGGAAGCCGGCAGTGAAGAAGAAGAAGCCGTATTGGCCAACTTGGCCGCGCCATTTTCGGCCAACGGACTCCGTGGAGAGGACTAGACAGCATATGCCGATTCCGGAGCGGGAAAAGCCGCTAGCAAAGCGGAGGAGAGCGTAGACCCAGATGTTTGGTGAAAGGGAGGTGAGGAAGGAAGTTGTGGAGGTTAAGAGGCACGAGAGGAGAACCGCTTTCTTCCTTCCGATGGATTTGTCAGCCACCTGGCCGAAGAAGGCAGAACCTACAGAAAGAAACTATTGTCATCTAATTGTTGATGGATTCATTTAAAATTTAATTGGCTCGACACACCAAATCAATACATACATAATTCTCTTTTTTTTTTTCAGGAAGAAATAATTATGTGATGCAGATGCTGACTTTTTATTGCATATGAAAATAGAATTTTAGTTTTTCGGAAATAAAAAATGAAAATGTTTTACAAAAAAATTCTTTCCTTCCACAAACGTGAAGAATTTTATTAGATGAACGTATAAATTACATGATATGTATTTCTCGCTTAAATTTTGTGTAACTTATAATTTCGATAAGAAAAGAGAAACGAAATTATGAATATGGACAGAGTGGTTAACTGAGTATTGAAAAAGTAAATAAATATTATACCTATAAGAGAACCGAGAAAGAAAAGTGATGCTGGAATGGCAGGAAGAAACCTGCGATCACAGATGAGACTCCACTCAGCTATGGTGGAACTCGTGTTGCCACCAATCCACTCCCAGGTGCCTGGTGCCAACCCACAAACAGAACCATAACCATGATCATCTCCTTTGCTGTTGCACAAAGATGGGTTCTCAATGTCGTCGGTTTTGCATCTCCATGCAGATGGCTGGGCATCACTGAAGATGGTAACCAAAGTGTTCTGTGAATCAAAAGTCCAGGCCAATGAAACCAAGAACACATGCAACAGCTGCGAGAAACCAAAGGATCCAACGTACCCTTCTATCACTTCATCTACTGTCAACTCCAATTTTCTTGTCAAATCAACATGATGTTCTCCTTTTTCTACTGAGCTGATTTGCTGCACAATTAGCTCTTGTGATTCCTCCATTATTTTTGTTTTTGTGATTTTTCTGTTGTTGCTAGTTTGTTGGGGAGATCACTTGCATATTTTATGCGTTTTTCATGCCACAAATCAAGTCCCTGTATATATACTCGGAAGTCACAATTTTACTATAGATGATGACATCGTAATATTACATATTTCAAAATTTTCATTCCAAATAAAGCATCCTTTGACATGACATTGAGCCTTCATTGACTTAATTTANTTAGCTCATCATTTTCTATAACAGCGTCATACAAGATTGAAAAATTGGGTTACCATTTAGGAAGTGGAGTATTATGTTCACTGCTTTACTAGGAGTCAGGGTTGAAACTTAGAAAGTGATAGATCGACATATTACACATAATATGAATTATTAGAGAAAGTTTTTTATATCAAAAATATTTTAATTGAGATGGGAGAACTATTCTACCTATATATAAAATTATGAATTTATCTATTTATATTGGTTGATAGTGATACACCCGTTACTCTTTACAAATTGAAAGACGCAACACCCCTTAATTAGCACCAACCAACACGTCAAAAGCATACCTCAATGTTTTTCATCTCATTTGGAAATGTATCTACTTGACTAAACAATAAATAAATAAATAACTATTGAATCTGTTAAAAATTAAAATAGATCATCCAATTTAGTTATTTTCTCTAATTTTTCGATTTTTTTCATGTATCCTAATTAATTAAATGATGAAGGATATATAGTTTTAAAAATAAATAAATTTTTATGTAACAAAAGCTTTTTGGCCTAAAAGATGTTTGATGAGGTGTTATTATTATTATTATTTTTTTTTTTTTTGAAACTGAGATATCTAGACCAACTTATGCACACCTCGACTAATCCTCATGAGAGATTAGCGTAACCACAATCCACTATTACCGTCTCTCACCTAAATCATGATATAATTTACGTGTAAGGATAATCGTACCCAGGACCTCATTATGAGCGATTTGTTATTACCCCTTATTGAAAAGATTTGATAACATTGTTATACACCAAATAATAGAGGAGCTTAAAAGTAAAAATAAACAAGTCAAATGGCTTTAGAATACAAAGGGTATGATGTAATATCATAGTGAGTGGATGGTGATAATCCATTATATATAGTTA
>JANLJB010002488.1:0-11375 GCA_026212285.1 Bursera cuneata | reverse complement strand
AGGAATTAGAATTTATTTAAATTTATTCTTTCCTTTTGTATAGCTAATGTTTTGTATAAATAGCCTTGTAATGTTATTGAGAAATACACAAAAAACATTTTTATAATTCTTTCTTCTCACAATCAACAATTGATGTTACCAACTTCCAAAGATCATAATATTTTTTATTCACTAAAAGTAAATCAGAATCTGCAAATCATTTAAAGCTGTATCAGACCTAAATTAATTTCTATATACAAAGAAGAAAGGAAACTATAATTTTATATCACATTAGAGGAGATTCAGATACTTACTTTTAAAGGAAGATCGACTGGAAACAAATTTATGGCATTGGGATTGAAACTGAATCCGCTGAGTATAGGGCAAAAGGCAGATAGAGATATCAGTGAGGCAAGATAAAGCACGGAAATAGCAAAAGAAAATAAAGACAAAAAAGAAATTAAATTGATGGGTCACACTATAATGATGACGTGAATTATTGAATCCCATAAAAGATGATTCATATGACCACACCCAAAATCTAGACTTTGAAGTCATATTTTTCATACTTAATAGTTCTTTTGAGTACGAAGGTGAGGAAGTAGGAAAAATACCAGCGAGACAGAACCAGTTGCCAGACATATGGAATAAAGAACTCTTCTGGATGACTCTCTTGTTCATATGAGAAATGTAATTGAGTAAACATCTGTGGGAAAAAGGGTCCAGAGGTCGTAACAATTAAAATAAGTAAACAAATTATATGGGACTATATTCCCAAGTTTAAGCAACAATACTCTACAATGATCTTTTACCTTCAAACCATCACCACGCCAAGACCGGCAATTGATAATTATAAACTGGAGAACTTTTTCCACCGACCATTCACCATCCAGTCTCTGGGTATCAAGCCGACTATTGAAGAAATCTACTACCTAAAAGAGCCAACGAGTCATAAAATTGATAGTTCAGATGCAGCTTAAAAGACCCAAAAAATATTGACATATAAAACGATTATATGCAGGCATTAAATCTACCAACAACTCCTGCCTAGACCAATTCTAAGATTTATTATAAGAGGTAATACACAAGTTTTTACAAAAATGATGAGCATACCGTATATATGTTTTCTAGCAGCTCATTAAAGCGAGGATGACTCTTGAAGGGCTGAAAAACCTCCTGCCTATGTAATATCGCATACACAACCTGCCAGAAAGCAAAAAGTAAGAAAAGTGAAAAATGAAATATAATTTGTGACACATGTGATTGCCTGAAATAATACAATACAATATATCTCAACTGAATTTAAATTTCTTTTAAAAGAAATGATACCTCTGGATTTCGAGGCAGGGCATAAGTCAAAATTGCATTTAATATTTCAAGGACAATTCTCAGGAAGTCCGTATAAATATGCAACTCAGCTGACTGCAGCAAAAATAATCTAGTTTTAGCAAAACAAACAAAATAATAAGATACGCGAGCATCCAAACAGCATAAAATTCATAACCATATACAAAGATCAATAACTACCATATCATCTGCAAGGATGTCTTGTTCTATTGAGTTGCCTTTCTTGTCATCTCTTAAATCCGCCAGTTTATTGTACCTAAATCAATAATATAGCATTCAAGAAAAGAATGAAAGAAGTCACGCCATGTTTCCAGAAAATGAATATCAGCATCAAGATGGAATTATTGATGATAACGCATTGAAATGTTTGGGGGCGAAGAGAGAGAAACTAGGTGAAACGTACTTGCGTGAAAGCATATAGAAAAGGCTGACCAGTCTCTGTGATGCATATGCACTTAAACGATAGACATGAGGTGCCATGTTTGCCAAAGTTGCCAAACAAGTTGTATGGAGGTAGACATCCTGTCATAATTTAACATGTAAAGATGTTAAGAGGAAGAAATTAGCAAATTGCAGAAACATCTATAACATGTCAAGTATCCATCAACAGAAAACTTTAGAAAATATCAACGTGATTGACACAGAAATAACACTGAAAATGTCATCAAAGAGTGTATTTATATTGAAACAGTGATACCAACGCCATTTTTGATAAGAAAGTGAAAAATTACATCAAAGAAAATTATATAGTAAGGCATAGTAGTGGATTAGAGCTCCACAAAGAAATGAAAACACGTTGAGAAAGGTGTAAAACTTCTATACAAAGAATTGACGGAAGTAATAATCTTCCCTTTCTTGAACCAAAGGAAAACAAGCTACATATAACTCTGCTACAAACCCAATTAGAGGTAAGTTGGCACGTTTTTCAACTTATTAATGGATCCTAGGTCCCAAAAAAAAGGGTTTGATGGCTTTTTTAGTGAATTACAGAAATGCAATTTTATGGTCCATCCCTGTTGATGAAGAAGTAGAACAGAAGTCCTAGATACAACTTAAGTTACTTAACCTACATAGCAAAATAAAAGTGGTTTCCTTAAGACTCAAATTTATGTACTTGTGCAGCATGCTTATAACAAATTCTAGAACCAAGATATGAAACTGAATTTATCAACCATGAAATGAATATTGACAATGAAATTATGACACTTGTGTTAACTTGTGGCTCATTCTATAATCATTCCTTAACTACTTTTCAAGGAGCCGCAAGAACAACATAGAATTTATTTCGATAAATATGTATAGAACTGTCATTTCGTAAAATCTGTACACAAGGCATTTCATAATTAAGCAGTCTGCTAAGAAGCACTCTTAAATAACACTTTCAAGACAACAAGCCAGATACTTCAAGTCATACCCGCATCTTAGATAAATTATACTTCACAGTCCTTATCAAGATGATAACCATTAAGGATCCAAGAGATGTCTGAAGAAGGAGATGCTCTTTGTACCATGGAACATTAGGGAGAATCTGTGAAATATAGAATTCATCAACAAAATCCGTGTATAATTCAGTCAAAGGTGAGCCCTCAGAGCCAGTCCTTACCATTTTGTGAATGCTTGCATTGAAAGAAGAATCTTGACTAAGTATGAGAAGGATAATCAGCAACATGTATATTTGATTCGGTGTCCTCTTCGAAGCATTATATAAGGTTTCCAAAATGGGCATCAACTGTTGATTTCATGTTAAAACAGAATGGGATTAGACTGTGATGCAGTTCCGTAGCAATAACAGCCAAAAAAAAATATGCCAGCTCATCCAGAAATCAAATTCTGCCATTGCTAGTTTAAATATCACTGGACGCATCAGATTTGAACATGCCACTTGCTAAAGCCTCCTGGGTTAAAAAATCTTGCTCGCTCAAGTCCAAAATCAAGTTGAGGTATATTGCCTAAGGCATTTATGCCTAAAGTAAAGTAACATTGAGTTAGAGAAGTTTAATCTGTTGCAACCTACCAATGTATCCAAATCAGTTCGCACCAAAACATACTCCAAAAAGTCAGAGTTCCCTTGTACCAGTGAGTAAAGTAATAGGACTGCAGTCTCATCAGCCAAGCACCTGCAGTAGCAAAACAAGTTACGAGACAGAGTGAACTGGTAAAAGAGAAAACTAATGACTATTTAATGATGATGATAAGATAAAGTAATTAGTACAAGTTAGATTGAGTTTCATGAAATGATAATCGCTCAGGTAAGAATATAGTGTCCAATCCATTAAAAGATCACACTCAAGCCCTGGAATAGGTAGGATATTTCTTAAACTCAACAACCCTCACAATGGAATTTTGAACCATTTAGGCAGGGATCTCATCAGACTAGTAATTCAAACCTTAAACAAGTAGTTATACAAGGATAAAATGGAATAAAAATATAAATAGACATTTACATGAAACAACACAAAACAGGACTGCTAAACTAAATGGATAACTGAATAGACAAGAGAAATCAAATAAATGAGTTTAAGTCTCAAAATTACTTCTCTATTTAACAATAAATAAAAAAATCTAAAGAATAGTAAATAATCAGAAAAGCTCCTCTGACATAAGCTAAATCAAACATACTTGGGTAGTATTTAATGCATAGCAATAGTTGCATCTTTGGAACCCACATAAAAGATGAAATAGGTTATTTCCAAACTTCACAATCTATTACTTTTGCATGAAAGATAAAAGAATATATTACATAATGCAGACGGAATATTTCCAATTTTAATACAAAAGTTAATATTAATATATTAAAGCACCAAAAGATACTAATCTTACACGATAGTTCAATACTGAACTTCAAGAGAGGAAGAAAAAGGGAACTCACATTCCAAGAGTATCAAACAGAGAAGCAAAAGGTAACCTCACAACCGGACCATTGTGTGCATTTCCCTCAATATCTACATGACCAACTGCAAGCAGGTATAATTACCACATAGCATGTCAACACAACAAGAAACATATAAATTAATAAACAAACCCAACCACAAGCAGGGTAACTTATTATCATAATCGAATATGATATCATTGTAATCATAAAAGCAAGCACACAAGGACAGCTGATCTCACATTCAATGTCCCTAGCATTTTCTAATGCCTTGCAGTAAGGGTTGTCAGAAAATTGCATGGTAGACTTGGAAAGAGAATCTGAGGTGGCACTGTCATCACTTCTATCTGTTATGGACTCATCACTCTCAACACATTTACGATAATGAATTAGAACAAGCAGCACAAGGAGGCTGCAGTCTGCCAATTGATTTATTGAGCCTTCACCATTTGAACTGACCAAATAATTGAATGGCAATAATACAAAAGTTGCTGCAAGTCAAATATATATTGTCAACCAAAGTGTCAAAGAAATCAATGCATTGACTATCATACATAAAAAGGAAGTTATAGTTTGTCATCAAAGAGACTCCCACTAAAGGCATATAGCAGCAAATCAGAAACAAACTACGTTATAGAAAATAAGCTACAAAGATAACATCATACCAGCTGCTGAACCCACTCTCTGTAAAACACCAGGCTGATTCATCTCTGAAAATATAGAGTAAGATGCACTTTTCAAGGGAATGCGCGGTCGCATTATGTAGTTGAGTAGCAATCTGTGAACAACTGAATTGACCAGAGAACTTTCCTGTAAATTGTAGTTGCAAAAGAAGCAGTTACAATAAGTGTGGAGACCAGGAGATTATAGAGAATAAAGTCACAATTTTATATTGTAACCTCAGCCATTGCTGCATCAATGAATGGGTGCACATCTTTTGGTCCTGGAGATGGCCCAGAGAGAAGCTGAGTTGACATTGCAACGAGCATGAAATTAAGCAACTCCTGATGTAGGAGGTATGTGTGGGGACTGCAACAAAAGTAATTTATAACTTTGAGAATAATGGAAATGTATATCAACAATAAGACCATGTGGAGCATTTATTGTACCTTACATCTACTGAGGCAATGAAGCTCAGCACAGTATGCATGACAAGATTTTTTATATTTTGATCTGCACAAGGAAACCAAGAATGAGGCCTGCCGCTATTCAAAACGAACTAGTGACAAAAATCCTAATATACACAAAAAGAATAGTTCTTAAAAACAAAAAAGTCGAAGTACTTAACAAAGATCCCTTCAGAAGATCTCATTCCAATAGCAGAATAACCAAGAAAAATTTTACTTCAAACTCCCATTTTCTGTTTTAACTAACATGCATTTTAAGATGCCAAGTTGATCACAAAAAATTTACCCACTTGTATGCTAGAAATTTACAGTCAGTTTTGAATTTCCAGCGTACTTAAGCTATCCAGAAGCTTTATTATAAATTCCATTCCTACTCACAGAGGTCCAATCCAAAATGTTAGTTCCCACTTCCAACATTAAGTCAAAACCACAAAGCTGAATAAAGCAGAAACAAGATCATCAAAGGAAAAAGTAAATTAAGCTATCCAGAGCTTTATTATAAATTCAATTCCTACTTACAGAAGTCCAATCCAAAATGTTAAATCCAACTTCCAACATTAATTCAAAACAACAATGCTGATAAAGCAAAAACAAGATCATCAAAAGAAAATGAAAAAAAAAAAAAAAACAATAAAAAATAAAAATAAAAATAAAAAGATAGGAAAGGTAAAAATTGTCATCAAAATAATGATGTGCTCATCAAAAAAGACCCTGCAGACATAAAATAACCCCAGAAAAGAAACAAAGTAAAATATATATATATATATGAATGAAATCAGATAAACTGTCATTATGCAAATAGTAAGGCATCTCTCCTTTCCAGTAAGGTTATATTCAATACAGTGATGCAACCCAACTTCATTTAACGAGCTGCTTTGACGGGCCACTTCTAAGGATAACAACTTTTCATTTCATCACTAGAACAAATAAGAACGAACAGCAAAAAAGGTTGAGGTGAATTACAAGATACAAATTAATTACCTATCATAGATTCCTTTGGATTTGGTTCAGTTTCATTAACGGACAGGTGCAACTCATCAAAGTTCTCACTTTGGGCATTTTCTATTAGGTACTTCATAAAAACTGATGAAATGTATACTGCATTGATAGCCTTCATATATGCTGTTGATGGAGTTCCAGAGGATGAAATAGACTCTCGCAAACACTGGGTTAAGTGAATCAAAATCTTTGCAAAATGCCTCGTATGACAGTTATTTTGTGCTGCAAAAGGTAAAACAACATAATCACATCTAATCATGTTAAAGCACATTAGAAATGATAAACAGAAACAAAAATTGGACTAATTCACATTTGCAAGAAAGGATTAGAAGAGATAAATGTCAAAAATATTTAACATCAGTGTATTCCCTAAATAGGAGATGGAAGTCTTTTGAACTCTTTTAAGAGCATGAATCAAATATTATTAACCAAGTATCTTTGAACTGTAAGTAATTATCTTTCATAGCCACAGTCGGGTACCACCACCGTTCTTTTTTTTTTTTCTTTTTTTAATTACTAACTTTTTTCTTCCACCAGCATATAAACTTCAAGGATATTTCAAGTTAGCATAGATTAACTCATTAAGCCCATAAAGTTAAGAAATGGGGTCCCAGCTATTTAGGTGTGACTACACGATTTTCTTATAGTAATTCTTCCTTGTCTCATTTATAGGAGAAGCAGAATACAGGATGCACTAGTATCAATATAAAAGCAAGTGATACTGCATGAGGATATTGTAGTGCAATATAGAAGGCAATAAATCTCTTCCATTGTTTCGCCATATTTCAAATTTACACGGTATTTTTAGTTGCTTTTCATACAACAGTGCACGGTAAACAAAGCTGCTGCAGCATGAGGTATTAGCATACGAAATAAAACAACTTTCAACAAATGGTATACGTTTTAGACTTGGATTCACTAATCAACATCCTAATTTGGAACGGAAAAACCACTCTTATCATTTAGTCTTTTTTTTTTTTTTCGTACAAGAAATTCAATTGAAGAAGATGAAAACTCACCATTCGTGCACATTTTAAATTGTGAAACACAACGTTTTCCAACCAAGTGATCAAAAATATAGAACTGCCAATTGGCTTCTTTCAATAGCATGTTAAAGTGTTCAGAATAAATCAATATTTAACAAGATTTAGATCAACTGAAGATCACCAATACCGTCCGAGTTCATCAACAAGAAAAATTCAAACTCCAAAACACCCCAAGTCAAACTGATCATACAATTCCTTCACCGAGCCATAAGTTCAACATATCAGAAAATGAATAGCTCAATGCAGAATAATACAACGGTAACTTACTATACACAATAAATGAGCATGAATTGTGAGAGAAGTCACTGACCGAACAGCTGGCAAGCTTGCTGGATGCGGTGAGAGGGCCAATGGAGGCTGAGAGGGAGTTCGAGAAGCTTCTGCCAGAAATCGGAGTCCAAGGGAAATGATTTCTCGCCGACAAATGTGGCGATTAGGTATTCGGCAGTGTCTCGCGGCCGGGCGTCGCTAAAACGCGGCGTCGAAGGCACCGCACCCATTGCTGTTGGTCAAGGCTGGCGATGCTTGGAGTCGGTAGCAATAAGTCACTGAGTCAACTCTGATTGGAGACCGAGTTGCGAGATCAACGGCATTACACAGGAAGAGAAGGAGAGGTGGATCTGTTAGGATTTCTGAAAATGAAATTAGGGTTCGGTTTTGGTGGAGAAACTGCGTGCGTGCAAGCGAGCGAGAGATAGAAAGGATTTAGGGAGGGGGAAGGGAGAGAGCTTCCAAACGAAGGTTTTGAAGAGTTTTGAGAGTAGAGGGATAAACCAAGGACACTACAGTATTTGTTTTATTATTATTATTATTTTCAACTGACAGAGAGAGGGACATTCACATTTTGTTTGGGATGTATGTGAAAGCGGCATTACCTTCTTCCAGTTTGACGAAATTGCCCTTAAGGGTTTACTTAATTTCAGACTGTACCCGCTCTAATATTTTTATTTATTCCAAAAAACTAAAAATAATTCAATAATATTTCTTATTTAGGTAATAAATATTAAATACTTCTATGTTTCTTTTTGTTACTCAACATATATCTACCTTTTTTTATTGTAATTCACACCTGACGTATTTATCTCATAAGAATTTTCTTGAACATGATATAATTTTTAAATAACATCATAATTAAAATATAGATGTTGATACAATCATGATAATTATGTATTGATATAATTTGAAATAACATCATAATGGAAATAAAGATGTTGAGTGATGACTGAAGTTAAATGGAGAAAATGAGAGAGGGGAAGGGCATTATAGTAATTGCAGAGGAACGGAGGGTGAGGTTTCTCTGTTAATTGCGGTTCTGTTGTCACTTACAAATGTTAATTACTTCGTCGGCAAGAGGAAAAGGCCCATATCATATGTAAACAAGTACCGCATATACTTTAATTTATTCCCCGCTTGGCCTAGACTAAAAGCACTTTTTCTAGCAACCTCACCAAAAAAAGAAACTCACTTTTCTATTACCACCAACTTTCAGTTTCTGTCACGCAATTTTTCAGCTAAATTAAGGATCTCCATCCAATGATATAACTATGTATCCCTACACGTGTCTCCACCGCATAGGCAGGATGATGTTGTTTCACTAATCTCCTTTTTATTAAGATTTAATATGACTCGATCCCGATCCCGATCCCGTGTTGGACGTGCCACCAAATACTGTGCACCACCAAGTTCATCGTCGTTGACTTTTAAAATTTTAAGTCCTTACGTCGACTAGTCTTTGGTTCACTATACGACACGTCGAGAAGTGCTACATGCCAACAGAAACAATGAAGTTTGGGATGACCTATGTGGAAATTTTATTGGATTCCAATGCTTTGTTTGATGGTAATTGAAGCTTACACTTGGTGGCGAAAAAGTCCTCCCTCCCTCTCGTATTCTTTTATAAGAAAGTATAAACACAAATGAATACCATAGAAATTTAAATTGACCTGCTTTTTTAAATTTTGATATCATATCTTTTTGTATGTGATTGTTCGTCGAGCGTCCGATAGATATTGTCGATAATATCTATTGCGTATCTAATGAATTAGGATATAAATTTTTATTAAAACCCTCGTAATCTAAGTCAAATTTATAAAAATATATCAATGAAGAATAGAAGCACGGGATGACGTAGAAACAACAAGAAGATGCGTTCGCATGGTTTGGCCGCCGCAAGAAATGAAGGAGACAAAACATTGGATAGTTTTCTGTGTGGACTAAGATGCAACTTGGGCTGCGTCGGTGGGTGGCATTTGAGAACGTTGAGTTCCAATTCTAACGGGACCATTGTGTAACGGTCACTTTTTTTTTTTTCAAATTAAAGACAAAGGAGGAACTTATATATAGGGTATTTATTAGCATTGAAATTTAGGGAAAGATTAGGGGTAATTACAAACGGATTTGATAATATAATATAATATATATGCAATAAGATTCTTGCTCTAGGATATTTCATGATTAAGTATTTCAAGTTGTTTTTCGTATCAATATGGAGAGATGATTCTGCTGGATATTTGTGTTTCAAGATTAATTTTCTTGGTTTTGTAAAAGTCAAAAACAAATTCATGTATTTTGGTAAGGCAAAATTGATAAACTAAATTAATGAATTTGGAAATTCTAAAGGGATTTGAAAATATTTATAATATATCCCAACCATCTCGTAAAAAAAAAAAAAATTCATCATATTGTGATGTTTAGAACTTGGATTTTGAGGACTTTTTAAGTATTTAATGTAAAACAATATATTAGGTGAAGTGATTCATATTATTTGTAGTTCATTAATCTCTCGTTAATTATCAATACAGACTTTAGTAGGTATTTAGATATATTAAATGATTTAAAGTGAGTTTTATTTATTTATAGCATTTATTTAATATAGATAAAAACGATATAATCACTATTTGGTGAGTTTCTTAAGGAAATAAAAATAAAAATAAAACCCCACTTTTAAGAACATGGATTAATTTAGCTATAAATTTGATGCTTGAGTGGAGAAGGAGCACCAAACCCTATAATTTGGTACGTAATTGACTGAGTAAAAGACCAAAACCGTTCAAATTCTAAAAGATGTTGAAGACTTCAACAACTTATCGTGGAAGTTTACTCANATTATGTCTCTATCAATTCAACAACTTGGGTAGACTAATAGCGCTCGACAAATACAATGAATATATGGGCAAAAATGTACTGATTCAATGTTGAAGTCAAACTGCAATATTATGAGTAACTCGAGACCAACTTTCATTAAGTGAAAATTAACTTTATGTTAGGTTGAGTACATTTATGTTTAAAATTAGTCTAAATATATATATATATATTTTAAAGAATCCGAGGTATACGAGTCAACTTATGCGCACCACGACTGATCCTCGAGGGAGACTAACGCAACCCACTGTTACGGCCTCCCACTTAAATCATGATATAGTCTTCGTTTAATGAGAATCGAACCCATAACTTCATTGTTGGCCTTACCTCTTTAATCTTGGGTCGCCTTATCAATTGAACTAAACCATTATGGGTGTAAAATATAATTCATTATATGAAGTGATTCATACTTTTTCTATCAATATAATTATGAAAATTATGTAAAAAAACCAAACGTGAGAGGTTGTGTTGAAAAATGACACGTACAAAATTTTATTTGATTATCTAACTAAAACCTTTAGTTCTTTGGGTTTTTTTGTGTCTAGTTGGTCGCCCCTTTGTCCCTTTCGTCCTTTAACTCTTTGACTGACCCTTTAGTTAGATAATAAAAATTTTGATAAGCCTCTTAAGAAAATCCCACTTGCAAATACATGGATTAATTTAGCTACAAATTGGTAATTGAGTGGAGCACGACCCCTAATTAGTTTGTTAGTTGACTGAGAAAATGAGTGAGAGGCCAAAAATGTTAAAATATATTAAGATGTTTAAGAGGTCAACAACTAAGTGTGAAAGTTTACTCATTTATGCTAATATCAATTCAACAACTTGGGGATAGCCAAGAACTAAGTGCAGACTGCAGAGTAATTA
>JANLJB010002486.1:20548-32135 GCA_026212285.1 Bursera cuneata | reverse complement strand
AAATTAATAAATTAAAAAAATGTTATAATATTCTTTATAAAAGGTAAAAAATAAATAAAGTGCAAGAAAGATGAAAATTTATATTTTATGATAACAATTATATATATTTATTATTATTATTATTTTATATGTTTTTACAATGAGTAATTTGAAATTTTGATATTAATTCCAATTCCGGAGTTTTTATAATCCAAACAACATTTACAGGAATCGATTCCGATTCCATATTGAACCAAACAGGAGAAATGAATAGCCATTCCGATTCCGATTCCACCCCATTCCGATTCCTATTCCGTTTCCGATTCCCGAGTTCAAACCAAACGGACCCTTAAAATTAAACCAAAATATAAGGGTACTCTTTAAAATTATCCTATTTTTTTATATAAATTTACGGTCACTGATTTTATCTGATAAATGAAAATCAAAATATCCTTTAGTCTAGATGAAAATAATTGGGTGTCGGTGAAAATATCCTCGTATAAAGTGACTAATGAGATTTGAAAGTTATGTCCTTTCTTCAAGGGTGCAAAAGGACAGAAAAGCCCCTCATGCATTGACGTGGAAGTCTTTGTTTGGTTGACCAGAGCATAATCCAGCCCATAAAAGGCAAACTCAGCCTCAGCCAAACATAGAGGTCAAGGGGCATCTGATAACTTGCACCGCCTTCGTCGAAGCCCAACTCCCAAACCCTAAAAATACAAACCTTTTTTAAATCGCCTAACGCTAACCATCAATCTCCCGTCTTCTTCATCTTTCTCCTTCTATAATTGCATACGCGCTTTTCCAAAGCTTTCTTTGTCTTCTTAAGGTACTTCTTTTTCTGTTCTTAGTTTCAGATCATGAATTTTTAAAGGTGATCTTTGCAAAACGCGCTTTGATTTGTTTCGTCTCTGAGTGAATTTATTTTGTTTGTTGTGTTATCTTATGTTTTGAGTAACAATTGGTCACGGATTTCTTTTGTAAATTTTTTTTTGGAATTTTATTGTTTTTCAATTATACTTTTGTAATAATGGAATTTCACTTCGAGAATTGAGATATTTAGGGCTTTATACCTGCTTGCTTGGTTCAATTCATTAGTTCTCGAGAATTATTGTTCTCGTAATTAAAAATTGTGAGGTGATGATGCAGAGTTTGTTGCTAAAGAATTGTGAATGAATTCCTAGTTCTGTACACTTGCAGATTGTGCGGTGTTTGAACTTTTAGATCGCAAAAAGTATCGTGTGCTTTGAGAGATTTTTTTTTCATCATTATTTTTGGATTTCCTGAAATTTTTCCTTGATTTAGCTTATTAACGCAGGGAAAAGTCAGTTTTTGATGATAATCTGTTAATTTTGTTTTGTTTATTTAGTTAGAGTCTTTGTAAAACTATTATATATTGAGTTAGAGGTGTAGTCTTTAAACAATGAATACGCAGTTTCCCCAAAAAAAAATGTTTAAAAGGCATTTTCCTTCATTTATTCTTCATGATGTCTGGAGTGGATTGGTAATGGGTTTCTTATTCTATTGGAATGTATTGAGATGACTGCACTGTGATCACTTATGTCATCTTATGCATTTAGTCATTTGTACTCACTTTCTGTCATCTTATGCATTTAGTCATTTGTAATCACTTTGTGTCATCTTATGCATTTAGTTATTTGTAATCGCTTTGTGTCATCTTATGCATTTAGTTATCTTTCATGGTCATGTTTGTTAACTAAATTTTATAAAATTTTTAGTTATATATATACTGTATATATTTTAAAATAAATTTCTGATTTGCAGGTTAACTTGTTATTTATTTCTGAAGGAGAATTGAAGTTAGTGCTGCAAATACAATGGCAACACATGTGGATATGTCTCTTGATGACATTATAAAGAGCAGGAAGAAGAATGAGAGAGTTAGAGGGCAGAGCAGGGCCCGCCGTGGCCGTGGTCGTGGCCTGGGCGGTTCTTTTAGTGGTGGAAGAATGGCAGGGCCTGTTCGTAGAGGTCCTCTCACTGTGAATGCTCGGCCATCATCTTATTCCATTGCCAAGGCAAGCTCAAAACTGTGGATGTTATATGCGTATGATGAGAATTTAATAAGCTTAAGAAACTCCTTTATGAGAGGATCTCTAAAACCTCTTTTTGATGTTCAAAGAGGCTTTCTAATGTTATATTGACCATGAAGAAGCTTGTTTTGGGTCCAACACTAAGATTTATCGCCAACTGTTGCATTTCTACCATGTCCTCATGATTTGTTTGTACTTATGAGTTATTTGGGTTAACCTTGGGGAGCTTGCTATCAGATTTCATAAACGTGTGCAGAAGTGCAATGGTGCCACATTAAGTTATTATGCTACTTACTAGCATTTTATGTGAAGGAGCTTCACTAGATCAATATTCAAAATGGTGCTCCCAGTAGTAACATCTTAAGAATTAGTGCGGTCAAGTTATCTATACCCACACATAATCCATATCATGTAGTTTCAATCGCATTAGTGTTTGATGGCTGGTGGTTTAGACTTGGAGTTTATGATGGATCCTCACACTATATGCGGACTTTCTTCGTTGCAAGACTCAGTTACTATCCTAGTTCATGGCGTTTTTGCAAAGGAGCTTCCTTCGCTTAACTTCAGAACTGGAGCTCTCACCATTAGCATAACAACAGTTAATCTGCAGTGGGTCAAATCTTTTTCTCCTATCTACAATCCGTTAACTCAAATTTCTGGTGTTTGATTTCTGAGTTCCTTGAGATTTATACCTATCTGGATTCTACTTGTTAGCAGTTTCCTTTATGTTTTATGGGAATGTTGCTGAATTCTGGTTGATATTGAAGAATCGTGAATTATTTTGCCATCTTTTCATAAACTAACTTGTTTTTGTCCCACCTGGTTCTTTTTCCTGCCTCTTCTATCAGTCTTTTCGCAGACCCAAGACTTTTCCCTGGCAGCATGATTTGTTTGAGGACAGTCTTAGAGCAGTGGGTATATCTGGAATAGAACTTGGCACAAAGTTATATATTTCCAACCTGCATATTGGAGTGACCAATGAAGATATAAGGGTACAACTTGAGCTGTATGTTCTAATCATAAATACTCTTTCTGAACAATTTTTGAAAATTTTCTCCTGGATATGTTTGCAACTCAGGAACTTTTCTCTGAGATTGGGGAACTGAAGCGCTATGCCATTCACTTTGACAAAAATGGTCGTCCAAGTGTAAGTTGTCTGTTAGTGCCTTTTTCTTTTGTTGTACTTTCTTCGGGTTTGAATCAATCACTTTAATGTTAGTTAATGTATAGCTTTTTTTACAAGGTAATGAATTCTGCCAAGTACACTTGTAGTAGATTAACCATAAATTTGGCTGGGTTTTTTAATTTTTTGAATAGCAAAACAATGCATTAATCAGAAATGAGTAAATAATTTACTTGCATTGTTTCATCAGGAGATCTGTAATTCATCTCCTACACTGTGCTTTATTTCCCGATGAGGTCTTGATATTTTACTTGAGAAATATGGACCTCAAACAATCACTTAGCATTTTGACCTAGATTCCTGGATAATTAGCTTGTACTTGTCAAATATGTGCAATTTTTTGCTTTATTTTTTTGGAAAAAATGTCCTGTTGGGTATGGGTTTCCATGTAATATTGTTAAAATGAAAGAATCATTCCTGCAATCTTGTTCTTAGAACTTTGGCACATTAATACCAAGTGCATTGTTTTAAGATTTCATATGAAAAAGAAAGTCTTCTCTTGGAAATGTTTTATGTTTCAGTATTTTCTTCTGCTCCATTTTCTTGTTTCGTTTGGCTATTGATTCATCCTCTCACTTTCCTGTTTGAATACCAGCTTTTGTGTTTGGTCTGGGTTGTTGTGATGACTTCTGGCTATTCTGCTGCATGTGATTTTAGACATTGTAGTCAAATGCTACATTTTATTTTGTTATGAATAGCATTTGTTTTAGATCTCTTTATCATGTGGTGCTTTATTGCTTCTAGTCTAAGATTGACTAAGTTAGAATATCTGATGCTTGTAGTTCTTGCTGCTTTTTTGTATTACTTTGTTGTATTGTCATCATTGGTGGTGTTATGCCTTCTGGTAAAAGCTGAATGCTTGTTACATTTTTGCAGGGTTCAGCTGAAGTTGTGTATATGAGAAGACGTGATGCAGTTGCAGCTCTGAAGCGTTATAACAATGTACTGCTTGATGGAAATCACATGAAGATTGAAATTGTGGGCAGCAATGCAGAAGTGCCTATTTCAGCTCGTGTGAATGTGAGCGGAGTGAATGGAAGGAGGAAGAGGACAGTTGTTATGACGTATGTGAATATTGACTTTTTTAAGTAATTATGATTAGTGGATGGTGTGATTTGGCGTTAACACTATCAATTGTGTATACTGTATTATGACTTTTACTTTTGGAAATTAATGATTTTTCTATCAATTATAGAAAGTATTTGTGATCTTTCCAACATCTAGTTCTGTGTGCATTTTCTGCTCCAAAGGTTGCTGGGGGGCTATTAGTTTTCAAGTTTTAACTGTATCCTTGTTATGCTTGGATTTATCAATCATTGGTTCTCGTAAGATAGTTTTTAGAAAATTTCTTATGGTTTATCACCCAAGGCAACTGTATAATTCTAGGTTTTTTTTTTTTCCCTCTGAATATTTGGGTCTGTATCTTTCATAGGTAACATAGCACCTGAGGTTCTTTCTTCTTTATACGGCCATCTCTAAGAGTATTTGAATTTTAGCATTACTGTATGTATTGTCCTAATGGTTGATATTATGCAGGTCGGGACCAGGTCGTCCAGGTGGATCTGCTCCAATTAATCGTGGTTCTGGGTAAGTTTTGATGTTGATTTTGCGACTTGCTTGTTTTCATTTTTATGCTTCCTTCTAATAATCTTACTTTGGCTGCAATTAGTAAAGCATTTCTTGATAGCTAATTTTTTTGGTTATATGTATTGATCTTGAATAACATACTTGGTTGTGTGGGGAAAGGTTGTGAAATGTTTCATGGTCGAGTCCTTTCAAAATTGAACTTGGCTAAAGCTAATATAAGCTGACTGAATATGACCTGCCTTGTTCTTGTTTGTGTAAATATGAGGCTGTGCTCAGTTAGCTTTTGTCTTTTTTGCTTCAATGTAGCTTAGTCGAAGCATAATGATGTCAGTCCTGTCAAAAAATGATATTATGGTCAGATTTCTGGACTCTGTATCTTCTTTCACGAGAGGAAATTGGCTTACAAGATGCTTGAACTTTTATATATTGTTCATCCCTGGACCTTGCTTGAACTTCCGCCTTGTAAAGTTTATAAAGTTTGATAATAGTTCATGCACCAATCTCAGAGATCCTTGTGCTGCCAAGGCTTGTTATTTTAAGTAATAATCTGAGTAAGGTTGAAAGGCCAAAGTTTTAGGTCAGTTTGTGTGACTGAGAGATGAACAAGTTTGTCTTACTTGAAGAGTTGTATGATTGACTTTGTAAAAAAACTGTGGTAATTAAATGAAAATGCTTAATGAAATTCCTTTCCATTAGGATATTTTATTGTACTAGGTTGTAATAAATAGGAAGAGTGCATATGTTTGAGGGCATAAGTATTGTAAGTGGGATAATGAATTAAAATTTGGTTTTATGAGACGTTAATCTTATGTCCTTGGCTCTAGTTTTCTTAGTTATATCATGTATATATGCATGTACTGATCTTTGATAGTCAAAAGTTATCGATTGTTCTATGTTGGGGGTGACAATGTAAATTTGTTTATTGTTATCTTATCAAATTTGGCTGCATCATGTCCTTTTAGTGCATTGAACTAGTGGGCATAACCTCTATTAGTTGCCAATGTTTGGTTCTGAATATCTGATAAAGCTTTTTATATATGTGTTGTTGGATGCTGCAGTCCGAACCGTCGTGGGGGTATGAGGGGTATGAGGAATACTCGAGGCCGTGGTCGGGGTGCTAGTGGTGGCCGGGGCCGAGGCCAGGGGAAGAAGAAGCCTGTTGACAAGTCAGCTGACGATCTTGACAAAGAACTGGACAACTATCATGCCGAAGCGATGCAGACTTAGTTGATTTTCAAGCTTTGTGAACTGAAATTAGTAGTAGTCTATTTTAGTGGTCAGCTGTACAAAATGATGGTCACTTCTATTGTGGAATTTCCATTCTGCTCTCTCTTTATGCGTGGGCTTG
The DNA here is from genome assembly GCA_026212285.1 of Bursera cuneata. Taxonomy (NCBI): domain Eukaryota; kingdom Viridiplantae; phylum Streptophyta; class Magnoliopsida; order Sapindales; family Burseraceae; genus Bursera; species Bursera cuneata. The sequence continues at coordinate 25,984 of JANLJB010002486.1, read as the reverse complement.
CCATTCTACCTTTTTAATTAGATATGCTACTAATGCTAGTGTGGTGTAAATGAAGCTGTTAGAATTTTATGAGAATTTGGTTTTTGATCTCAAATGCATATGTTGGTGCTAATGCTTCCTCATATGTTTATTAATTCTTTTTATCCGTCAGGCGTATATTTTATTGGGCGAACAATATGTTTCATGAATCTTTGATCATTTGCGGGGTAGCAGAAGAAGTTGCATGTAGTTTTTCAGCATCAGCCTGAATGACCCACTGCACTGTTGTCATGTATAACTTATTTTTTTTTTGGAAAATTTTCAGTTAGAATTCCTTCCTTTAAAAATCTGGATAGAGGATTTGTACCTCCAGGAGAATGTTGCCCACCTTGCTGTTTCTACCACACGGCACCGATTCGTTTATGCAGCACATTGGGAGCTCATCATATGGAATGGGAGGGCAGCCCTTTGGATTGTCCAATGAATGAGCTTGAGAGCAGCAGTTTAATTCCCCGTGACTATCGGCAAATTGGTAACTCTTGGGTACCTAATTTTGGCGATTTGAAGGTTGGATTATTCAAGCTAATTTGAAGGGATTAAGTGTCTTGGAGATTCTTATATGGTCAGGCGCAGTCAAAATTTAAACCTTGATTAGGAGTTTAATGTGATTAGGAGTTTAATGTGTTTTTGACTGGTTGAAGTCTGAAACCAATCGCTCTAGGTTGTCTTTTACGCCAACTTTTTAATCTGTAGAATGAATGTATAGATGTGACAATTGATAAATAACAAATGTAAGCCTTGAACCTGTACGGCATGGAGTTACACCATCTTGTTGTGCAGACAATGCCGAAGGGGCTCTGAGAAGTTCAAAATTTTACGAAGTGCACGCGACTTGGTAAATATTCAAACCAACAATTGAATCCTATAGGATTATATACCAGATGGAGGTGAAGAAGAAGAAGAAGTTATTTTGATTCTATTTAGGTAGAAAAAGAATTAAATGTTGGAAGTAATTGAGTGTGAGTGATTATAGGATTATATTTTTCAACTTTCTTCTTAACCGTTAGATTAAACATAGATGAATAGTAAGTAATTAGTGTTTAAAATTAAGTAAAAAAATTAAGTCCCAATAGCCTAAACCCAATTTGTAATTGTTGCGACTTAACGAGCATTTCGTGTGAACCTCAGGAGCATGGCGCTCCGGCATAGCACAAACCACTGTGCACACGTGGTTGGTTATAAGGATGTGGTACGCGAAGTAGAAATATGGCGCAGTTTTATCCGTTGTTTGGACAAAATGCTTGCGCAAATTGAGGCTCAACTCTTACAGGCGTACGTTTTCTCTCCATTTTGATGTCCCCTTTGGATGACGTATGCGGGGTTATAAACCAACCGATGAATGTTTTTACATGCGAAAAAATGTACACACTCTAGCAAGCAAGAAAGCTGGTAGCTGGGTTCAAAATTCTCTTTGAAACCTAATCTCAAACAATACTTTTAACAAGGAAAAATGGTAAAGGAAGACAGAGCTAAACTATGCTTCCGGAGCATCCAACTCTTTCCTTAAAATCATCTCTGCTGATTCATTCTTCTTGAAAAGCTTCTCAACTAAAAGATCCCAGTTAGCACCACTTGACTTTGATTTCGTGTTTGAGGCATGTTCATGCCCACCATGGGAAGCCTCTGCCTCATTTTCTGGGGGTCCCTCTTCCGGGTTGGCAACGGCATGGGGTATATTCAAACTCATAGCTCTGTCTAATGCATCTTTGTGTTCTTTTTCAATGGTTTTCAGTCTTTCCAATTTCTGTACTTTTGGAGGAGTTGTTATGGTTTCAGAGCTACTTTCCTTCATTCTCTGTAATTAGTAATGCGGGTAACTTTCAGTAATTCATATACCAGAAAAAAAACTAATCTCTACAATTTCAAAGAAAAAAACTAGGCCTGCCATTTAAAGTTTCTTCTCCTCTAACATCATTTTTTTTTTTGTTTTCTCTAGAGCGGTAAGGCTCTTTGAATAAGTATAAATCCTCAATGGCGATAGTTACTGCAAAGATTCATTGAAGTTGAAAGATCTTCAAGCTTGACCTTACTCTCCTCCCGTGTTGAATTTTCAGAACTAATGTTATATTTTAGCAGAAAAGCTGAATTTGATTTGACAATTTAAATGAGACACATCTAGTAATGCAACAAAAATGGTAATTCACACCATCCTTTCTTTTAACCAATTCAAGTGAATAAGTAATCCAAATGATATTGACCATATAGTTAATAAGAATTAATCAAATATTGGAGGAATAAGCTTACTTGTAAAGCTTTCTCTGCTTCCCTTTCTATCCAAATAATCGCATGATCAGACGTAGCATTACATGATAAAACAATATGTTCAAATCTCCCATCTACAGGAATAGCAGTTCTGACCTCCGGCGGAAACCTGCCACATCTGCATATACCACAACGAGCTTAATTTATTCCAAGTCTAAATCAGACCACCAATTACCTTCAATATGTGAAAACTTACGAACAATTTTTAGACAAAATGTTCTGGAAACATCTAGTTGACAATAAGGCACAAAGAAAAATAAGTAAACAAAACCTAGGTACCAACTAGAGGAAACTTTTCTTGAGACAAATGTTGCTAAAACAATGTTTAAATGCAACAGATAGATTTTCTGCCTGACATTGTTCTCTGTTATTTCTAGATTCCTAGTTTCAAAGGATTATACGCTTGCTCTGTCACTATATCTTGGGACACACCCAACATATGATCAGTGACAAGATGACTACAGAATGCATAAACCATAGGAGAAGTAGATATCTATTAATTCTTAAACCTAATTCAGTTGTAATAGCTCCAGTGTATTCCTATGTAGGATTGAACTATGCAGTCAATCTCCTAGGTAGAAGCTCAATTGATGCAATTGCAGATCCCTTTAACTAAAAGTGAATACAAAACATGATTGCAATTACAAAGCAATCATGAAATTATAGGTTCATAGGAATTATTTTAAAGAAAAAGAAAAAGAAAAAATTGATGCAGCCAATCAGGTAGAAGTAAAGTAAAGCAAGGCATAAGCATGGGATGCAAATTACGATTGCAATGATCACAAGAATCTATTCACTAAATTATTTCAAACATATTAATCTCAGCTTTGGGTGCCATGGCAGACAAATAACTTGTTTTCACAGAGCACTAGAATATGTGGCAATTGTTAACATCAGAAAGATGATGATGCATCATGAGAATGAACAAACCCATAATCTGAATGTGCTCTTACCTACAAAACTTTCTCTCTACAATATGATACATCCGACCTGGCGCATAAAGTCTTCTGGGATCTCTCAGCTTTCTACCCTCTGGTATGAAGGTGTCCCTCAAGCACACCAAAAATAATAAGCAGGGCAAACTGTCCAAATCATTATGACCTGGTTTCAGAGATAATTTAACGACAATTTGCCCAACTAAGTGTACAAAATGAAGTAAAGAGGCACAAGACATGACAGAACTTCTGAGAAGAACACTAACCAGAACACAGACTTAAAAATATCTTCCAATGGAGTAGCAGTTCTTGGCAAAAAATCATCCTGGACAAAATTGATAACGACATGTTAAATGAGTTTCTATCAACCATATCAAGTTTATCTCAGTAATCACTACTTAAAATCACGAATACAAAAAACGTTTTTCATTCATTTATTTTTTTTCCTTTAATACTAAGATAGGAAAATTAACAACCAAGAATCTTAATTAAAGTGAAAACATGTATCAAACTCATAATAAACCAAAGTTCAATATTTGAGAGCAAATATACTAAATTTTACCTGCAAAATAATAGAGTGAATAACATCTGCATACTTGACAGCCAAATTGAGAGACATACACCTTGCCGGCGCCACCGCATAACACCTAACCTTATTCCTCGGAATCCCACCAAGCCTATCTCTATGATTCACCACAACAATCGTCAACAACGCCGCCACCCCAGAGCCCAACGAGTGCCCAGCAAAAACCATATCATATGATTTCCCATTTTCAACCCACAATCTCTTCAACGTTTCACTCTCTTGATTCAACAACCAAATTGCTGACTTCAACAGCCCATGATGGACGTACCCTCCATCGAACATTTGCCTGCCCAATCTGTTATCTAACAGCAACTTGTAATCGCTTTCTTTCACCAAATTCAGCCCACGAATGGCCAGGACAATTTCACGGTGATCATGATCGACGTAGATGATGTAGGGCGGCGCGCGGCCTTGGGTTTGCTCGTATGTCACGCGCTTCAGGACCCAGTCGGGGTTCAGTTTGTAGCCGCCGGAAGGTGGGAACTGAGGGTGGTGGAGGTCTGTCTCATAGACGGCTAAAATGAGCTGGCAGACTCGCGGGACTGGCTCGAACTCCTCCGGCGTGGCGGTGGGCCAGGACGCGCTATCGTCGGAACCCACGTGGGTGCAACGCTTCCAGACCCAGCGGCCGAAACCCAGGGCTAGAACGCATTCAACGCCGCAGGAAACCGACATGTAGGATGGTGAAGACGTTGGTTGTCTGAATGAATAGCTTGAAGGCTAGGAAGGCTTCAAAATTGTTTATTTAATCAGGCAATTTGATTGCTTAAATGGTTTGCAAAACTGAGAATCTTGCAAATATTTTATATCATAATTGTGATTATCCCAAGCTTCCCTCCATTTTCACACCATTTTTCAGACTTTACAGACAAGCTGAGTCGTAGACAAGAGCTGACTATGCTTTTACAGCAACATGATAAACCTTTTATATTTTCTAAACAACTGTAAAAATAAAAAATCCAAATGAGCTGTATCTTAAATTTTAAATTTAAATGTCATTATATTATTCTACGTATTAATAAATATTTTTTTTTATTTGTATTGTAAGACAATAATATCTTACAATTGATAAGTGCATAATAATGTTTGATATTAGCAAACAGGATATCGAACATGAGAATCACGTTTAGCAAACAGGATATCGAACATGAGAATCACGTTTAATGTATTCTACGGTGTTGGATGTTGAACACAAATATCGAATATATCATAACGTTTAAAGTTTAATATTTGGTCTAATTTTGAAATACATCCCTTAATTTTATCATTTTTTTTATTAATTTTCCTAATTCTTTTCAATTGAAAGAGGATTATAATAATTTTAGTATACTATATTACATATTATTTGAAGATGTTGGGATGGGTTAATTAAATACAAATTTAATTCCGAAGTAACCATGATCAAATTATAATAGTGTTATTGGAGGAGAGAATGAACAACGTGGGTGGTGAAAAGTTGATATTTGTAGTAAACGTAACAAGGTTGAAGTATTGAGAAGGAAAGAAGCTTGTGGCCAAAAATGGAAAGGAGAAAAGAAGATCTTATATGAGATATGAACTACTGTGATAGGCATCAAGACAGCCAAGTGCTTTCTTTGTTAAAGCTTATAAAAT
>JANLJB010002486.1:0-16920 GCA_026212285.1 Bursera cuneata | reverse complement strand
TCATGGTTTAGATTGAAATTAACACTCCAACTTCTTGCTGAGTTGCTACGTATCAAACTAATTAAATATATGTTTTACTGGTTTGACATAAGTTAATGGCACTTTCGTTTTTCTGTTTTGTAACATAAAATTGTCTTTGAATAATTCCTTTATATAATTAAGATGGAGAATATATTCGATATGGTATTTTAAAAAGTAATTTGACTATAAATAACATATGCAATAGAATAAAAATATAACTCCTTTTTAATAAATGTAAAAATTATTCAATGTACATGTAGAATCGAGAACTTGATGTATATATTAAGAATCAGAAGTCACTAAATGGCATCCCACTCTAGTTTGATCAGTAGATTAAAGCTTTTTAATTCTTTTGTTATAAAGAAAACAGAAATGATTCTTTTTTAATTCGTTTTCGTCTGAGACAAAGAGAATCCCACAAATTTCATCTAATCCATATATATTTGCAATAAAGTTTGCGTTTAGATTGTCTNATGATATAATTTCTAGATTCTAGATGTTAGAGTTTGTTCGTTAAACAGTAAACGAGACATCACATTCACATTATATGATATTCCAGATTCAACATGGGTGACTGGCTCTTAATTTCTGTGGGTTATGTTTAATTTAATTTATATATTCATGCGCGTTCAAGACGTGTTTTCTCACATTGGAAAATTTCTACCATGTATATTTAATTTAAGTACGGTAAAAGTAAGATCTTTTTGTACTTTGTACAATGATCGACCTGAAAACCTGACACTTTGACGGCTAGCTATTCATTTAATAGAATAAAACTGAAAGAGGAAACTAGTTGAGTTCATTACTGCAAGCATATATATCTCAGTTTACATGAAGAAACTTTACCTATATACAAGTAATAACCGAGCGACAGACTCAGGAAGTAAGAGACTGAAACCATCCGATAGTGTTCGATATTAGTGTCCGATATTCTGATAATATCAGTTGTCTAAGTATAAATATCGGATGCATCATGACATCTAAATTTTGATAAAATAGTCAATTTTCAATAAATTTCTTAATTTAGGTCATTTTTCTAGTTTTCCNCTATAATAAAACTGAAAAAAAAAAAAAATCATGGAAGAAACTTGAAGTTCATTACTGCAAGCATATCTCAGTTTACTTGAAGAAACTACCTATATACAAGTAATAACCGGCAGGCAGATGAAGTTAATGAAGAAAAACTTGCGTTTACTTTGCGTGAAAAGACAACGAAATGCTTCTCATCTGCTTTGGCTTCAACTTTTAACTCACGATTTGTATGTAACAGATAATTAATAAGATTAACGAAGGCCATTGTTTCACAAAGGGCAAAACCTAACCAAACGAACCTCTCTGACTTGATGAGCTCAGTTGGCCAACTGCTAGCAAGAGGACATCAATATCCTAACTAATTTACAAGTTACACGCATCAAAATAAGAAGCCTCTACACCATTTGTACCTTCTGCGTGGTTGTGAAATTAATTACCTAATATGTGCAAACTTGGAGAATTGGGCATGCATCACCTTAAATGCATGCCATGCACTGCCCTTTACTGTCATACTATAAATCTTGCTACTGTCCGTCACTCCTTCAAGTACAATATCAAGCTATAGCTAGCATCAAAGGGTTAGGAAACCTGGAAGAAGATTGTTTCTGCAATTGCGATGGCAGTGCAAATACTGGTCTTTGCCACATTCATTTTCACAGCTATGATTAGTACCAATTATATTGCTTCAGCTTCATAACTAGTCNATGGCAGTGCAAATACTGGTCTTTGCCACATTCATTTTCACAGCTATGATTAGTACCAATTATATTGCTTCAGCTTCATCACTAGTCACCTTTATTTTTGGGGACTCATTGCCAGAAGTTGGTAACAACAATCATCTTCAGTTATCTCTGGCGAGGTCAGATTATCCTTGGTACGGGGTTGATTTTGAAGGAGGAAAAGCCACTGGAAGATTCACCAATGGAAGGACTATTGGCGACATAATATGTATTCTAACCTTTTCAAAATATTGAAAAAGAAGTTCTATATGTATCGTTCTATACTTATTATTGATGCGCAATTTTTATTGATGTTTGTGTTTTTCTGTAGCCGAGAAGCTTGGAACTCCATCACCTCCACCGTATCTTTCCTTGTTAAGAAATGATGATGCCCTGCTCCATGGGGTTAATTATGCATCTGGTGGAGCAGGAATTCTTGAAGAAACGGGAACATATTTCGTAATATCTCTATCTTGATAAGCACTTTTAACATTAATCACTTTTATCTTTTTATTAATTTTTCTGTTAATTATGGCATTGCAGATTCAGAAATTGTCCTTCAACGATCAGATAAATTACTTCAATAGGACCAAGGAAACAATCAAAGCTAAGATAGGAGAAAAGGCTGCAAACAAGCTATGCAATGAAGCACTCTACTTCGTTGGAATCGGTACTCTTTCTTAGCAAACAAGTTTAGTTTCATCTTCTTTTGAATTTATAAAAGATGAATATGGAAAGCGCTTAAGTCAAAGTAACTTTCTTCGATATCAATTATGAATTAGATGCTAAAGTAGGTTGCTTTATTGGTATTGGCAAATTCTATTTACATGAATAGACATTATTATTGATTATTTATGCCAATATTTTCAGGTAGTAATGACTATGTAAACAATTACTTGCAACCATTCTTGGCGGATGGCCAACAGTACACATACGACGAATTTGTTGAGCTCTTGCTATCCACCTTAGACAAACAACTTTCGGTGAAAACTCCCCTCTTATCTTTCCCCTTTCATTCATGCATGTTAAATATATTCTTTCAAAGTGCTTTTCAAAGTGACATTAAAGCAGAAGTACTTCCACAAGAAGGATCATAAAGTGAAGCCCTTTCCCAAGAAGAGTAATTATGAAACTAATATTCAGTTTTAGGAAATACTGGAAAACTAGTTACATGAAGACTTGTGACCTGTTTACATTCCCCCTTCAAAATTGCTTAAAAGACTGCTTCAACATTGTCATTTACAAGTCCAAACATGTACCAAGTTCATGGGCCCAGTTCGATATTTGATAAATTGTATTGCATCTGCACTTTAGCTCCATAATTAAAATTAACTACCCAATATGCGTAGGCATTCTGTGTATGCCATAATTAAACTTGTGTCGATACTACTACTTTATAATATTCTTATGAGTAGCCATCCCATCTCTGCATACATATAGCTAGAACGATCTCTGATTATTATTGAATTTCCTGTGTTAAAGAGGCTATACCAACTGGGTGCTCGAAAACTAGTCTTTCATGGGCTAGGCCCTCTCGGCTGCATTCCATCTCAGAGAGTAAAATCCAAGACACGCCAATGCTTAAAGCGAGTCAATGAATGGGTGCTAGAATTCAACTACAAAGCTAGCAAAATTATAGCAACTCTAAATGGCCGCCTCCCAGGTGCAAAATTCATCTTTGCAGACACATACCACGATGTCTTAGACCTAATTGAGAGGCCTGCTGCTTATGGTAAATTCATCTTTCGTCATATTTCATACTTCAAGAAGGGTTCTTAACTATTTATTTACTGACATTCTTTGATGTGTTTGGTTGCAGGTTTCAAGGTTTCTAACACTTCATGTTGCAATGTGGACACAAGCGTAGGTGGCCTATGCCTGCCCAACTCCAAACTGTGCAGCAATCGTAAGGATTATGTGTTTTGGGATGCTTTTCATCCTACCGACAAAGCAAACGAAGTGCTTGCTGAAAAGTTCTTCGCCAGACTATTTCCTGCTTCTCCATCCCCTGCACCAACCCCATCATCCCCTGCTCCAAAACCACATCCTCCAAGGCCTCGTTAATCGACATCTCCACCATCAATATATAATATACGGCAGTAGTCTAATCAGTTGCAGAGATCAAATTCCCGAATGAGAGATCAAATTCATATATATCCATCTTGCAATGGCAGTGTTTGTGTATAAGTATAGCCAATTCTACATATTTCCAATCGTCTCTAGTTAACTATAATTAGATTTGCAAATGCAGCTCAAACCCATTTCTACACTTTCAGTTTAGGTAAACGCAATTAAAAGCGCAAACACAAGAACTCAAATTTCAAAATAAAGAAGAAAAATAAATAAAATGATTGCTCTCAGTTGAAAGGCCAAACTTGTCCACATGAGAGAGCTCAAAGCGGGCAGATCTCTAAAACTTAAGCCAACGAATAACCGGAAACAACTCCAAGCGCTTGACGAAGCCCTCTTCTTCTCTCTACAAGATAAAAAGAGAATATAATCTCAATCTCATAGAGAAAAAGAATCATCGAGCAGCATCAAGAACAAGAAGCTGTCGGCACCGGAAATTCCAGGGCTTAAATCGATGAAATCTAGAATCCCACCTCAGCCTCTGTTCGGTGTGGTTAAAGCAAAATAAATCATCATCGAGCAAACCATTACAGTGGGAAAACTGTGACACCTACGAGAAAGAGCAAGGATCCATGGGAATAATCAGAAAGGAAATTGCCTGTCCAAAGGTACCAATTATTTTCTTTTCGCATCTTTCGTATTCTCTGTAATATGAAAATTTTTATCACAGAGATTCAAAGATAGATGCTGCTTAAGCTTTCTCTTCAAAACTAGAAATAAAAATAAATGAAATTCTGAGAAATCAGCTTTCGAATAAAAGAATCGTAAATCAAAACTAGGGTTTGCAGAGCGAACAAGATGCACAAGTGAAATTGACTGAATGGTTGGCGATCCCGCACTGGGCTGTATTTATATACCATTTTGTAAAATTAGGGTTTTTCCCTAAAAATTGTTAAATTACAAATGTACCCCCAACTTAATGGCTTTTGCCAATTGAGAGATATATTCTTTTATGGTTTTGACAATTTTATGTATCTTCTTTTATTGTTATTATTTGATCATTTAATTTAATGTAAAAAAATATCAATAATTTCATTAATTTATCAAATTTTTATATCGATTGATAGTAATAAAATATAGTTTGATTAAATTTATTTATTTATTATTTAATAATAAATTGCTAAATGTGTAATACCAACTAAAAGATACCCAGTTTTCTATCTGAATTTGATCTCTTCAATAGAGCTGATCGTATCCAATTAATTTTGAAAATTCAATGTAGGTACTCATTCGTTGAATTTCCAGAATAACGTCGAATAAAATAAATCTAGACTCAAAGCTAAGGCACTCAAAGTGGCTAAGAAAAAGCAGATCCACAGCCGTCTATATTCAACAAAAGTGAGCTTAGCCAGCACAGAAGTAGACGAAAAAAACGTCAAATAATAAAGATGGCTAGAAAGCTTACACCAAAAAAAACAATAAGGATGATAATAATTCAATGGAAGCTAGCCCCTCACATCCACGCTTTCCAGCTTGTATTGTACAAAATTGAATGGACCACTTAACCTAAATCTACCATCTCACTACAACTTTCTAGACCATCTGTTTTAAAAAATTTAAATAATGGGGAAAGATTCCAACAGTCTACAGGAAAATGACACTGCATATTAGAAGTCTAATTACGGTTGAAATACTCATCAATGCGCCATTGCTATAGATCTTGTTGCCAGAAGAACCTGTGATTGTGGAATTCATAGATGGGGCAGTTATGTTCCCAAAGGTGCCATTCTTGCCAAGGCTGCAGTCACAAATTATCAGTCAAAAAATAAGTATTATGCTTCACTGAACTCACTGCCTCTTTTTAAAAATACTTTTCAAGCTTAGGCTGGTTAATGACATGCAAATAATCATATTTGGGATTAGCAAGGTTTAAGTGAGTTTGTTTACCTTCCTGGGAATGTACAGGAACCGTGACCTGCATCAGTGAAACCAAATTGAGTATCATTACCAGAGAAAGTGCACAGTTACATTTTATGATACAACTTTAACTACATTGGTAATTCATGCATGGAACATGCATGCTGTCTTACTTGGATCTGTAGTGGTTATTGAAGCCACCCCATTGAAGTTACAGGCGTCGGGAGACTTCCCTGATTGATGATAATAAGTGTCAAAAGCATAAGTTGCATGTGCAATCACATTGTCTGGTTCATAGCATGGTTGTCCCTGCCGCAAAGCGGAGCAATCCACTTTTCCAGGTCCACAAGCCCAGTCTAAAGCAGCCTGCAACATCTTTGGATCAGCACCATCCCTAGCAGTACAGTAAGTTTGGTTTGTAGTATCATTTGCTAACACCAATCCTGACCCAGTCAAGTGTAGTATGTAAACAGGATCTCCGTTTGCATCAAATAATCCCCAATTCTTCTCGGAGAGTGGCCCAGTTTTCGTGTCCTCATTATAGAGCTCATAGATATAAGAACTAACAGCAACTCCAGGGTGTTTGGGAGTTCCAGTTTTGTTCAGCACATGCCTAATTAAATTGCTGTTGTAAGTGTTGGCATTTTCTAGAGTAGCATCTGGCTCATTAGAATCACCTTTCGACGGCCAACCCGTTTCAGTCACTATGACAGGAATATTAGTGAAGTTCAGAAATGCCATGGCAAAGTATGCAGCATCAATCATAGCATCAAAAACATTGGAATAGTGAACAAGTGTGTTAGAGTCTACAGCTTCTTTGTTTGGAGGAAGAGGCTTAAAAAGAGCATAATCTAGTGGAATGACACCATTTGATTGCATATAATCATAGTATGGGTATATGTTGAGCATGAAATAAGAACCTGTGGACTGCAGGAAATTGAGCATGGGAACCAAAACAGGATTCCATGAGCGGTTGAAGAAGGCTTGAGAAGGTGGGAAAGAATCTAGAATTAAGGAAGAAGAAAAGGGAGTTGAAACTTTTATTTGGCGGTCTAAATTGGACGCAACAAGAGCTGACTGAATGAACTTCATGGCATTGACGAGGACTGGTCCTGCATTTGGGAGAGTGGTTAGAACCTCTGAACCAACACATATGCCTGTGATGTTGGTGGCAGGATAATGTGCTACAACATTGCGGTACACCCAATTTGCAGCTGTAGAATTTGATTGGCCAATTCCAAGGAGCTGTTCATTCGGGACAGAAACAAGAACTTGAATTCCCGTGTTAGCTAGTGAAACAAGCATGCCACGATCAGCATTGAATAGCCGAATATGTCGGATGTTCTGGGCTTTTAGTAGCGCTACTACTTGAGTAGGATGCGGCATATCTGAAAGGTCTGTTCCTATATTCACACCAACAAAAGCATCTGCAGGAACAAATATTAGTGTTACTCATTTATCTCATGTGCATGAATTTATTTAAATGTCAATGAGTAGGATCTTTTTAAGCATAAAAATGTGCTTTTAGGAAGTATAAACAGTTGGGTCAATTGCATAGGTACATTTTCCACCAAACTCTCAACCACTAACTTCTTTCTGTAATAATTTTAAGATCAAACAATACGTATGCCAGCAATAAGCTGTCTACAAAAAACACATGGATGCCTCTGCAAAATTCTATCATCATCTTCTAGAGTAAAGAAGACTAGTCTTACTCTTAAGAACCTTAAGAGGGCTATAACCAACTTCACATGTTCATCGAGATTTAAAGTAACAAGTGTTTCCAGATGCACTTTAAACATTTGAGTTGCAGAACTATCTCATAAATGAAAGAGGCTTTCAAAGTTGATACTAGGTACCAAAAAGTTAAAAACCAATTAAATCCTGGATATCCAATGAAAATTTACAATCAGATTGTTCTTAAAGGAGTTCCAATAAACTTAAGTGATTGCGGCCTATACAATCTCATAGCTTCATTATGAAATTCAGTTTTATTTTAAAGGAAATTTTGATAAGGAATTTTTTGTGTGTGTGTTTTGAATTCAACGTATTCTGGGAATTCTGCAGAGATAGCACTAGTAAAGAATTTATTGTGGATAGCACCATGGCAGTGATGGACAAATTCAATAAAAAACGAATATTATATAGTATTAAATGCAGAGTGGTGTGGTGAAGTTACAAAGAAAATAAAATAATGGAGCGTGGTATGTTCCCATGGGCCATGGCTTCACCAGTACTAATTCCTAAGAGATTCAAATAAAGAAAAAAAGTGCCTAAATTCTCTAACCTGTTGACTATCAGCATAAACAAGACAAAGAGCACCGTCACATTATAGAAAAACGGGGAAAAATGAGCTGGAATACAACAAGGATGGACTATGGAGGTCCCTTTTATGTTTGCATTATTTTTTTCTTTCTTCTTATATACATCTTTCTACTTAAAGTAAGATAAAGAAAATAATCTGCAGATTTAATTATTTCACAAATTCTGGGACAAACGTTCCCCAGCAGATTTCTTGAAAGCAGCAATTAAAGCTAGTCTGCAAATACAGACTTATGAACGGCCATTAAGAAAATGGCAGATCCTCCTCTTATTTCCAAGGAGTTAATTGGAAACTCCAAACACCTCTTTCTGTCCTCCTTTATTTCACAATCAATATCCAACCTACCAACACTCACAACCAAATACAACCCAACAAACAGTCGAACACACAAAAAAAAAAAAAAAAAACACTAGAAAAACAACAATGAGTGGCTGAGAAAGTACTCTTAGTGCCTCTCTAAGCTAATTTTGTTGACAACCCATTATACATCAGCAGCTCACTCACATGTACTTAAAAATTCCTCCATGAACAAAGCATTAATGCCGACAACAAGAAAGATACAAATAGATGCTTCGAAGTGACGCATGCAGACAATATTGTAAATATTAGTAGAGAAAGAATGGTGAGATATAAATTTCAGTTACTCATCACAAGCACAGAAGAGAAATCATTCACAGAAAAACATGCAAGAAAAGCAAATACTAGATTAGAAGAAGAATATGGCAAGAAAAGGGAAAAAAATCTCACCTTCATCAGCTCCAACAACAGAAACTGCTAAAAGCAGAATGAGAATATCAAGCACAGCCATCGAACTTAGACTCAACTCAATCTTCTACTTCCAAAACACCCTCAAAAGAATCTCAAAAGAAGATAACAATGAGAAGAGAAAGATAGAGGCTGTGAATGTGAAAGTGGTAACAGGTTGAACCAAGAGAAGTAAGTAAAGTAAAGATACACCAAGAGAGAGAGAATGAGCCTGCAAGCTAGCTAGACTACATACATGCTATATATGAGCTATGAATGTGAAAATGGTAACACGAACAACACGTAAAACAAGAAGAGAAAAGGAAAGTGGGGTAAGTGTTGGGAGCAATATGAAGGCAGAAAGCTTGTAAATCCCATAAATCACGTTAAAACAATGTCAGGAGATGAACGGCTAAGATATCATCTGCAACATTTACAGTAGCGAAGCAGTGCTATTGAAGGACTGGCTTTTGTTTTATTTTGTTTTTTCAAGAAACCAAGACACTTTTGTTGTTGTAGATTAGCCGTTGGCAGTACAGAACTTTTATGATCAGTTGGTGGACTGGATGCCATTGGATCTATATGTGATGAGATGGAGAATTAATATCAATTAATTGAAGGGCCCGATGAATGTGAATTTTAGTTGCAGAAACCAACAAAGTACATAAAGGAATCGCCAATTACATCTACCTTCCCCAATTTTTGACATTTTCAATATGGGGGTGTTTATGTATTTACCCCTTTCAATATGCCCTAATAATTTAGAAAAATTACGTGAACATCCCTTAGAAGCTGACTAATTTAATGAACTTACAATATAATTACAGATTTAGACTCAATTATTTCATAAAAATTATATTGCAAGAGTATAAATAGAAATTCGATGGTCTTAAAGTGTGTTGTAAAAAAATATATATTTTTATTATAAAAATCATTAAATCTCTAAAAAAAGAGTCTATGTCATTATAAAATTCAATTAAATAATTAATCTAACACAATTTTTTAAAAGTCATATATTATTTTGAGACTACTCTTAGAAATTTCTCAAATTAATAAGACTTAAAAGAGAGGTTTTTGTAACTTTTAAAATCATTGGGATCCGTTTGGTTTTATCCTAAAGAAATTAAATAAAATGTAAGAACCTACTAGCACCTGAGGTTCGGCTTGTCCCAACTCAACGGTCATTTATTGTACCTTTTGCTAAAAAGGAACATTAATTATTTAATAGTTTGATTAGATTCCTTGTCTTGTCCCTCACTTATTCTCCAACTTAATAACAAGGAAATTAATATCATCTTTCCACTTTTTAAAGATTGAGTTTAATCATGAACGGTAAAATAGATTAGAATTTGATGAGAGACTAACACGTGAATTAGACAATAAGAGTAATATATAGATAATTTTAAGATATTCAATCTTTACGAATAATTTTATGTGTATAAAGTTTTGTATATTACTGTATACAAATTGATGTGGTGTCAAATGAGTGGTAGCGTGAATATATGAAACTTAAAAAAATAAATATTGGTTTATTCACCTTACCAGTCACTTGATATCACGCTATTTTATTTTAACTTTCATGTATTCATCTCATCAATCACTTAATATTACATCACTTTTTATATAAACTTTGTTTACATAAAATTACTCTATTTGTATTTATGCTTATTAGATCGTATATCATATACTGACTAGTGACATGTTATCAAACTTAATGAAGGCAATCGTCCAAGGAACATTAGGGTTGTGTTTATAAGTTTTGTATTTTAATTTAAAAAGAGATTTCTAATTGTATTTGCAATATATTTTGAGAAATTTGAGTTTAGATGAAGAAAATATA
Organism: Bursera cuneata; assembly: GCA_026212285.1. Lineage (NCBI taxonomy): Eukaryota > Viridiplantae > Streptophyta > Magnoliopsida > Sapindales > Burseraceae > Bursera > Bursera cuneata. Next base: position 6,254 of record JANLJB010002486.1, on the reverse strand, counting down.
ATTGGTAATTAATTATGAAAATGGTATTTAAAAAATAAATTTAGAATATGTATTCAGAAATGAACCTGAAAACGATTTTCTAAAAACAAATTGAGTAATGAATCTTGAAAATGATATTATAAATTTGACAAGAAAAAAGAAAATGTTTTGTAACGGAGCATCATACACCATAATCTCTCTCTCTCTCTCTCTCTATATATATATATATATATATATATATATATATATATGAAAAAAAAAGGCATAATTAGTAATTCATAAATATTGTTGTGTTAGCAAACAAACGCCGTTTTGTCAAAGTTTAGTAGCATCTTTGACATTTTATTTGATCTTTTAAAACCTTATGACTATATATTATATCATGTAAACCAAATTATCGTAAACAAATTATAAATAAGACAACCGTCCATTTAAACCAAATTCAATGAATAAACTGTGAACAAAACAACCCATCCATATCTAAAATAGTAATTTTAAATCAGATTTTTCATATCAAATAAAGCAGCTCCATACCAAATAAAAGTGATATTAAGTGTAATTCAGAACAAAACAACCTCACATAAGCCAAACATGCAACTAAAGATATCACAACCCAACCCCTTATAAACAAAATAATACAAAACACAAACACCAATTAACATTGACATGGTCAAAGTCTGTCCAACCAAAAGCCAACAAGCCTGGAAGTCATTGACCCAAACTAAAACCCCGTTGTTAGAGTTATGCCTTTAAAGTAACACATTTTTTCTGTAAATATTAACAGTATTAGAAAATAAATAATAATTATTTTATTCACTAATCCATTGAGTCTATTTTGGTATCTATTTTTAATATTAATGACCAAGGTTCTACAGTTAATACAATAATTAGGTTTCTGGTTCTATGAAGTTGTCATATATGGGAGACTCATAACTTAATTATAACTCGAATTCAGTTTATAACCTATAAGCAGAGTTAAACTCTCTGTTTAGATGAGGTTGTTATGTTGTTTGCTTCTATAGAGATGATAAGTCTCAAATCACTAAAGTAAAGACTTTAGGATAAAGAAACTTGTGTATAATGCGTACATTTAATTGGGCCACATGAGTTTATGATTCAATATAATTACCGTTACTGTATACATAAACTTCACATCGGAGTAACTTAGGCATACATTTATTAATTCTGAGTAGCTAGTATACCTCTGAATTGTAGGCTACAGTCTTTAATCAGAATAGAAAGTAATATTATATAGGTCAACACTTTGGCTAGTTGGGACTATTGTTCTTTGAAATAGATAACATTATTTCGTAAATATGAAATTTATAATTCTGTAAGGTTTAAGGAATATTGCCTTGAGGGTTTTACTGGGACTTGAATGATAAGTTTTGGCCGACTATTTAATGAAGTAAGTTTATTAAACTAATTCATTCATTAGATGTAAAACTGGCTTCAATAGTAAAAATGTAGTTGGATGTAAAATGGTAAATTAAACCCAACTTCAATTATCAATATCCTATGAAGGTATTTATATACTTATGTTGCTCAATTGATGTAACTTTAAGATATAATTTTAATCTGATTAAAATTATTAAGTTATTTCGTAATTAGAATATTTAATTCAAGAGTGTAGCTCTAACCCTATTGTGGAGTTGGTCAAGATTAACGGACTAAGCCTGCTATATTTATAAGATAAAGGGTTATCGAGTCCAGTCCATTGGAATTAAATATATTAATTAGGTCCCTCAGGTTACACATTATTTTCTTTAATTTTAAATTAGGATCGAAAATTATAAATTCAATTAATTACAATTTATTTTATATTTTCAATGTTTTAAATTGGAATTGTGTTTATGCGTGTATGGTGTATGTGTATTTGTGTATGTTGGGCTTGTTTTACTTAAATGGGTTGGACACATTTGAAAATTAAAACTTGGGCTTCAAATGGGTTGAAAATGAATTTGGGTCTATACACTTGAAGAGCTTGGGCTTACTCTTTTAACTTTGAAAAACAAAGGGCCCAATATTATTGGGCTTAAGTTATAAAAGTTGATTGAATAAAATGCCCTTTGCCCATTTTGCATTTAACCTTGCTTTCATTTTGAATGAAAGGGTAATATTGTCTTTTCAATCATTTTAGGGTTACAAGCGTAACTCTAGAAGTATATAAAGCATGTTATATTTTTTTTCCAAGCCAAGCCTATTTTTTGCCGTCTCTTTCTCCATGCTCTCTTTTTTTAAATGAACAAAGAAACATATTAACACAAAACCTTCATTTGATATTGACAATTTACATATACACTAATAGAAAGGTGTTTCTCTTGCATCTGATGCACTAAAAACTTACCCTATTCACCATATCTTCTTGCAATTGATCAATGTATGATTAATCTTAGTTATTGTGTTGAGATTGAGAGATAATATGCAATAATTGATCCTATAGTCAAATACTGTAATTTACATGCATAATACAGATATTTGTATGAGTTATATAGCATTAATCAGGGGAATCCATTAATTTAATGTATTTAGATGAACTTAAACTCATATTAGAGATAATTAAGTTTGGACAAATAGATAAATTTATTAGTACTTGAAAGAGGCTCCTAGATAGCATTAGGGATTTCAACTTTTAATGACTACTCTTAAAATTCAATATTATTATGCCTAGGGAACCAATTCAGATGGGCTACAGTGAAATCATAAGCTTAGTGTTCATTTTCATTCATATTCACATCTTTTGTTAGTGTTAATTTTAATTTGCGTTATTTCTTTAGTTTAATTAGATATTAATCCATTCCAATCTCATCGTCTAAATAGTATAAGATTTAGTTACAATCAATACTCAATTTATTTAGTCCTTATGAGAAAGATAACTTAGCTTCATCATTGTGTTACTTGTACACTTATAGATTTTACATAACAATCACTCATGGTCAACCATCATGAGCATTTAGCTGAGTTTAGGTTATATCAAAAAGTTTCAACGACTACAAAATATGGTGAGGGGTTGGTCAGAAGAGGCTCTGGTATGGACGTTTATCAATAGGCTGAAACCCTAGTTAGCCAAGGAGCTCAAGTTGAAGTAACTCAGAAGATTACTAGAAGTTATGAGTATGGTTGAGATCTGGGATGAAAGTTACTGTAATAAGCAACGGCGAGTCATGAGAACATAGAAAACAAATTTTCTATAACTATGCAAATCAAAACTCCTTGGAAGGGAAAGGAAACAGTGGAGAGAAACACCAAAGAAAAGCTAAAAAAGGTTAGGATGCTTTCTAGAAAAACGTTACAAGAAAGGATAAAAAAAAAAGATATGCTTCAAATGTGGTGAAAAATGGGACAAGAATAATCAGTGTAAGTCCAACCAAGTATTTTTGCTAGCAGTATTTAACGATGATGAAACTAGAGAGGACAATGATGAGGTAGAGTCTAGTGAAGAGGAAGAGGCGAAGTTTTCTCTTAATGTCATGTCGGGAGCTCCAAAACCATTGACTATAAGGCTCATAGCTTGGGTAGGTAAATCTGAGGTGGCTTTACTTGTAGATTCCAAGTCATCGTACAATTTTATCAGTGTCAGTATTTTAAGAAAGTTAGGGTTGAGATAAGTGGTGGTGGAGCCATTTGATGTTAGGGTAAGAAATTGGGACAACCTCAAATGTGAAGAGGTTATCCAAATTGTGAGGATGAATGTGCAGAGGGTGAGAATTGTAGCTAGGGGTGGGCAAAAAAATCCGACTTGTCAGGTTCGACCTAATCCAAACTGACCCATCGGGTTTTTGTGGGGTTGGGTGATGGGTCAACCTGACATCAGATCCAAGTTCATCAACCCGTCAGGTTTGGGTTTTTTGTCAGGTTTTGTTATGAAAACCTGAAACCCGACATGACCCGATGATTTCTCAAAATATATGCCTTATTTAGGCTGGAAGGACTCGAACCCACTTCTCTCATATCTGCCCTTTGTACTATTACCACCAGGCTACATCATATTTTAATAATATCATGAAAAATAATTTATATATCGTATAAAATAAATTTGCAAATTCTGTAAATATACTGTGGTTGATTGGATTCGAACCTGTATCTCGTAAGGATAACCTTTCGTACCATGACCATTCGATTAAATATCACTTCACATATCTTTTCAATACCTTTTTATTTATTGTATTATAAATTGGTATAACCCAACAACTTGACTCGAACCCGATGAAACCCAAACATGTCAGGTTCATTTATATCTGAACTCGATCTCGGGTTAGTTTTCCCCAACCCGTCGGGTTATTGGATTGAGTTAGGTTGATCTAAACCCGACCCGACCTGACCCGTGCCCACCACTAATTGTAGCCGACTTGCATGTTCTATCTTTAATAGGATTGGATGTTGTGCGTGGTAATGCATGTTTAAAGAGTCTTTCGGAGATAAAAAAGAACTTGGATAGCTTTGTGAACTAAAGAGATCAAGTAGTGTAAAGCCTGGATGATGGAGAAACTATGCAATGGGATTGCCTAATGTTTTGCAATGGTAAGGGCAAGTGAGAACCAAGTAGAAGGGAGGATCTTACTAAAACCAAAAGGAGCCCTTTAGTATAGTAATTAGAAGAAAGGTCTCACAAAGAAAAAGATTTGGCAAGTGTTAGTATAATGGAGTGGAGTTCTTAAGGATGACACTTCTCGGGAGGATTACGACGACATGGAGAGATTTTTGAACTTTACCCTTGAGAGCAAAGACATTCTTGAAGGAAGAATGATGAGAAACATGAGGCAAAGATCCAAGAGAATGCAAGGAGTTGACAGCAAGTCAGTATCTCGACATTGGAAAGTGAGGTAACAAAACCTATTTATGCGTTTATGGTATAAAAATGGCAGAGACTTGGAGCTGCGATGCCAAAAATCCAAGGCCACTGCACCAGAGTGGCAGTATGTCAAGGCTGTGACATTAAGAAAGCCATGTCGCAATACCAGATCGTGAGCAATATTGCATAGACAAGGAAATCTATTTTATTTAGGATAAGTCTTTTTATTTTATTGAAGATAAATATTTTAGGTTATTTCGTAAATGGTAAAAGTAGTAATCCTTTTTTATTAGTCTAAGTAATATAGATAATCTATGATGTAAAGGCATTTAAAGGGTGAGAACCTCGTTATTATTATTATTTATTATTGAATTGAGAATTATTGGCTAAAGGCTATTATGGATTTCTTAAGTAATATTTTAAACTTTTCGAGGTATTTCTTTACTTTGATTTGATTGAGTTAGATTAACAACAATTATGTGTTATTAGTCTGGAGACTCAATTAATTCAATTTTGTAAGTTGATTGGGTCAATTGCTTGTTTAAATTCTTATTTCATCGAAATTGAATAGTTAATCTAGAATAAGTCCTAGATATGCTAAGTTGTGATTTAGGCTATTAGGACTTGTTGGATTTCTAACAAGGTCCTCAACACATTCCCTCTTCCACTTATATATCAACCATAGGAATGCCAACCTCTAATCTGGTTTGTCAGCTATTGTACTCAAGAACTGACAAACACATTTTTTTCTATTCCTCCCAAACGTTCACAAGCATCAATACATGCTTGGATTGGGTCTTTCGTTGGTTTTGATGCCTTATATTACTTATTCATACTATCACAATTCAACTTTTTGACTCATTACATTAGTAGAAATGTAAAGAGAGTTATGATATTTGTCTTCCGTAGGGGCTAGTGGAAGCTCAATGGTTGGACCATATGTCTTGTGTGATCTCTTTTTTTATGTCTTACTAGCAAGGGATCTCACTAGTAAATCATCATTGTCATAATCATCAACAACAACATAAACTACGTAGTTCATGAAATTATCCTCCTTTTCATGGTTTTTATTCGAGAAATTAGGTAATTTATTCAATGAAAAATATCAAACACCAGTTACAAAGTTGCTGAATATCTCACCCAACATATCATCATTATCTAAACTCTTCCTAAATTGTTATGTTAAATCTCTCTTCAAAATATAATCAACAATTAGTAGCAATACTAAATTTAAATCGACTCATATACCATAACAGTGTTAGTATCAAGAGTCCACCCAAGTCCTATTGAGCCAGTTAAATCAAACAATTGACAATGTTTTTTCTCTAAACTATTGAACTTTTACTTAAGATATGGGACAATAAAATGGTAAATAGTTTTAGCAGACAACTTAGACATAATGGTGGTCTAGGTCTTCTTAGAAAATAAAATTAACAATATTTGTTTGGCCTTTGTTACAATACATCTAATGTAGCATACTTAG
>JANLJB010002481.1:99531-126200 GCA_026212285.1 Bursera cuneata | reverse complement strand
GTGCTTCTCTGTGGATCGATACCGAAAGCTATGCTATGACTACCGCTTAGCCGAAGGTTAATTTTGAGCGTGACCAGTGAACAAATCAAACGTGAGATAAAGCACTAGTTAAAAAAAAAAAATTCACCAATTTTCGTACAATTTGATCTCGTAATCTATTGAAATAAGTGCACTGTAGCGGCAAGTTAAGATTCGATCTATCAGGGTGCCAATTGCATTTGCATTATAAATAAATTACTGACAAAAAAAAAAAAAAAAAAAAATCCAAACCAGTTCGAGACCCATCATAGTCTAAAATTATTATGAAATAATTTTAAAAAAAAACCAAAATTAAAGATGTACCTAAAAAATAACTACGTTCAAAATTTAGATGTCATAACTATATCTAACATACCTATAGATTGGCAAATATATTTTTATCATCTTTTTGAACTCTCGAATTATCTAGCGTTACATACTAACATCAAAAATATATATCCCGATTTATCAAATGTGGTTATAAAATTTAAATTTATTGGAAACATTATCACTTTTAAAAGTTTCTTTTAATTTGAGTCATGTTTTCAATTCTCCCAAATTTTTTTTTTTCTATTCTCATTTTCTTAGGATTTGGTACCTTGGATGCCCTAACAAAATAGTGTTACTAGTACAAGGGAAAAACCCCAAATCAATAAACTGCAACCAATATCTCCGCATGCAGTGTAACAATGAAACATAGTTGTTATCATCCTCTTGCTATATATAACTCCATTTTTTTCAATTAATTGACAGATGAAGATTAACTACTATGATTGCCTGTAACTGCAAGTACTCACCCACTCCAAAGTCTTCTTCATCTCATCTTTGTCATACACTTGTTAATTCCTTACTTCTTTACATAAAGTATTATTGCTCCTTTGAGTAACCATCAAGGACCCTCTTAGAAAAATGGAAAGGGTTTTGCTTTTTATTTCTTAGTTCTTCTATCACCAAACCCTGAAAATCTTTTTTTGTTTTTGCTTTTGTTGTTAATGTTAACATAGTATATCAAGAAAACAAAAACAATCTCTTATATTCTTCAATTTGTTTTTTGTTTTGCAAGGATACCTTTAGGTGTGGTGGAAGTTATTGAAGTTGTGTTTGGTTTTGAGAGGAATATATAAGAATTTGAAAGAAGATACAATGAGAGAGTGATAGAATTGTTTACTGATTTAAATTCTTCTATCTAGATCTAGGGTTAGCTCACTAGAAAAAATACTTTTCTCACCTTCTTAACTTATCTTTATTAGAGACATAAATATTCAAAATACTTTTCTCACCTTCTTAACTTATCTTTATTAGAGACATAAATATTCAAGTTAAGCACACATCTATAAACTTAAACTTTTAGGAAAGTGATAAACTGAGCATATGCGAGGACACGTGAGGAACATGACAAACTTAACATATGTAAGTGCACATGAGGAAGCGTCTTAGATATTTAAATATTCAAATTAAGCCCACACTTTAAGTTTTTAGGAAAGTAATAAATTTAACAATCTTCAATTAACAATTTTCAAACAAAATTTTTAAAATAAACCAAAGTAGTTTAATTTTTATTTAATTTACTCCATTGTTATATATGTATTTAGATTCACCCACATGAAAAACAAAACAGATGTAAGAAGTAAAAGCATGTAGAAAAGTTTCTAAATAGAAAGTACCCTAAAATTTACTATTTTTCCATAAAAACACAAATATGAGTTTTGTAAGAATAAGAAAAATGGAAATTTTAATGCACAACCTACCAAAAAACCAATCTGATGATTTGATTTGGAATTAACATGGGATATTGACATTTTATTCTCATCTACCATATCCATCAAATTTGTAAAGATAAGATCATTAACATATCAACTTTATAACTTAATTGATACAACTATCAAATTAGGTAAAATTGATATGGATAAGAGATTCATATTTCAAAATCATATCTATACCTGAAGAGAAGTTGACATAAAATTAATTTAACATTAACATCTAAACTATCCATGCAAATAGATTTTTCTAATTGTTTAAATTCTACTAAAAAGAATTAACATACTATCAATTATCTTGATCAACCCATAAGAAGTGCTTATTATTACCTAATCATTTTTGTTATAATTTGAATTTTCAACCATTTATTTATTTATATCTTAATCATTAGATGCAATGAGATGAGTGTGCTCTATTGTGTAAATATGTACCAAATAAATTGTTTTTATTTTATAATTATAGAAATGTTTAATAAATTATAATAAAAAAATAAATTGAAAATTGAAAAATAAACAATATATCAGTTATATTTGGTAGCAGCAAGCAAGGCATATGGCATTGGCAGCCATAAGTCCTATAAAAGCAAGGGCGTGGACTTCTCTTCTCCTGCAATCTGCGTCAGACAAAAGTCTTGGGCTCTTCTCATTTCTGCGCGGAAAGTGATGCAGATGCAGATGAACCACGCACAACACGAACCACAACCCCATCCCTTCAATTTCAATTAACAAAAGTCCCTCCTTTACCGACCAAAATCCTTTTTTTTTTTTTTTCATCAAACTAAACACACCATCACCGTGCTTTCTTCTTTCATTTCATAGTTTCGCTTGATGGGTGTTTTATCCAATCTTCGAGGATCACGAGCGGGCCAGAGCAATTCACAGCAAGAAGGATTATCTGTTTCTGAAAATGGGTTATCTTCTTCTTCTTCTTCGTTGTTGCATAAGAGGAAATGGTCAAACTTGATGCCACTTTTCGTGGCACTTGTGGTGATAGCAGAGATCGCCTTCTTGGGTCGTCTTGACATGGCCAAAAACGCCGCCATGTTCGATTCTTTGGCTGACATGTTCTACAAATCGCCTCCCTCCGTTGAGCTGGAGGTGATCGGTGGTGAGTTCGACACTGTAAATGGTCGCGGCCGCGTTGTGGAGGCAGAGAGCTGTGAAGAGTGGTTGGAGAAAGAGGATGCTGTGGCTTATGCAAGGGATTTTGAGAAGGATCCTGTCTTGGTTTCTGGTGGTGAGAAGGTTTGTTTTTGCTTTTGTTTTAAGATTTTTTCTTTTTGGTCAAAATGTTATTTGACTTGGTTATATATTATGTTCTGGTTCTTGCTTTAATTGGATGAAATTTTGGTTTTTTATACTAATATTAACTCTTTTTTACCGTCAACATAGTATGCAATTTAGCTATTTTGATTATGCTGTTTGCCTTTCAACTTGTGCATGTAAAATAGTATGAAATTTTAGGAAATTTCTTAACATAAATCATCCTTAAATGGTCCTCCTTGTATGATTCATCTAGCAATGTTGAATAAGCCCGGATTTATATACTACTGTTCTGGATTTGTGTTTAAAATTACTGAAGACATGATATGGGCAATGCTTGCTAGAAAAAGTTTGAAATGTATGCAGCATGAGAGTTTACTGTGTGATACAAAGTACTCTTACGGCTAGCGATCTATATTATTGAAAAAGGAATGCGTCAACATAAATTTTAATCTTTTCTCGATGGAGAGCGTTTTTTAACCTGCAAATTTGGTTGACCATGTTGGTTTACATGTTCTTGGCAAGGAATTAAAAACTCGGTGCTTATATTTTCTACAATTTCATATTCTGTTTTCTGTTCAGCCTGATGTGGGCAACAAAAGACTAAAGTGACAGCAATGGTAGAAAATTCCATTCAATGTGCAGATATAGGCATCACCATGTAGGAATTACTTTGGTTGTTTTGGCCTCTGTTGCGTCAAATTTAGAGTCGTGCTCCATTTTCAGTTTAGGGTTTGGCTATATTTTGGATTTGAATTAATTTAAACCTTAATGGATGCTATAGTTTAGTTCTATCTTTTTATGTATCTGACATTCCCTTGCGTGATATCCAGGAGTGGAAAACTTGTCCTCTGGGATGCAAATTTGTATTTAATCCTAGTAAGATTCCTGATGCTGCATTTGGTATGCCTCAAACATCTGAAACAGCTAGTGTTCTCCGTTCAATGGAATCTGCTCAGTACTATGCTGAGAATAATCTTGCTCACGCACGACGGTGGGTAAGCACTGTCTAAGAATCTATTTTGTTTGTATTTCACGGAGTAACTTTTTCTTTTTTTGATTTGAGGACCTTTTAAGTAAGTAGCGGTCATTTGTATGTGTGTGTATTGGTTTATTTATTGATGTGTGTATGTATGAGTACTACTAAAGTTTTAGTCATGCGGGTCAGTTGGATTGTTTTCTTCTGTAATGGACAACTGGTCCACTATTGTCTTACTTTTCAGATCTAATATAAATCTTTTGTTTCCCATATAAATATATGGTTCATTTAGAGATCACTTAGGACTACCACTTCAATTTATATGGATTAGTTTGTTAGTGTTATTCTATATGTATAGGTTTGCATTATTGCAAGTTAAAATGTTGATGAATGTGGGACACCGTTTCCTAACTATCCATTTATTTAAAACCAATGGTTTAGGGAGTGAATTTAATTAAGCCAAAAAATGTATGCCTGAAAGATGGTATTAAAACTAATATTTTAACATTGACTTGTGTTTTTAGGAAGGGGTTTAAGATTGTAATGACAACAAGTCTTTCATCAGATGTTCCTGTCGGATATTTTTCCTGGGCTGAGTATGATATCATGGCACCAATACAACCAAAGACTGAAAAGGCCCTTGCAGCTGCTTTCATTTCCAACTGTGGTGCTCGCAACTTCCGTTTGCAAGCTCTTGAAGCACTTGAAAAGGCAAATATCCCGATAGATTCTTATGGTGGTTGCCATAGAAACCGTGATGGACAAGGTGTGTATCACTGCATTTCTTAAGGTTTTTAAAATTTTTAATTGTATATGAATCAAAATCTTGCTCCTTGGTTAAACAGTACATTCTGATAGCATCTATCATGATATGATCACTCTCACGAATTTAATATGTTTTAGCATACAGTAATTTTCTTGGTCTTCATTCTCAGATTTATATCTTTGTCTTGACTCATTAGAGTTTTGATTTAATTGTAATCTGTTTTCTTGGTGTTTCTTTGTGTGGCAAGTGTTTGCTTTTTAGGTGTATTCGTGCTTCTAATATTTCAGAATAAAACCTAACACTCTATTAGTTCACTGCACTGCTCTTATCATGATGACAAGGGAATGAAAACCTCTGTTTTCATGTTGACTTGATCTTAGAAATTCTAGGTATCTTTGCAGTAGCAAGAGATTTTTGAAACTTTCCTTGGGGTAAATCTCATGGACCTCCTTTGAGGTGTCCAAATCTCATAGCTACTTCTAGTTTTGAATATCCAACAAATTTCCTCCATTCTTAGTCAAATTATGTTAAAGATAAGAATACAAGGTTGAATCGATCAAATAGTGAACAGTTGAAATCTTATGAATATACTACGTTTTTCGACAGTAGGAGAGGTTTGTGAGATTTTAAGAATGGCTATGTGAGATTTTGATTAAAACTTCAGGTGGGTCTATGAGATTCATCCTTTTCCTTAACACATTCACAAACAGACATATAAATTGCTTGAAGTTAGGGATGTTGAGGATCTAGCCATAGGAGAACCAAGGTAGAACAGCTTCCTCCCTTTCGGCCTTGACTCTTTAGTTTTAAGAATGCTACTTTTAAGAATGAGTGATCACTCTTTCCTCAACCACTTGTTTAAGGATTAGTAATTGCCTTTCTTTGACTGACATTGTCCTACCTTAGAGTGACAACTAATGCAGAATTTTATTGTCAGTTTGCTGCCCCTGGATAATTCGCCCTTTCAAATAGGACCAACATGAGAATTAGAAAAAAATTTAGTCTTAATGTTATTGATATTAAAATGAAATATTTAAAAGAATAAGATGAATATGTACCATTTCTAGAGAAGAGACTTCTTCTTTTCTGGAGCTTAGGAGATCTTTTAACAAATGATGTTGCTTTTAAAGAAGGAAACTTTCATTGACCTTTCCTAAGGTTTACCTAGAATACAAGTAAACTATATTGGGTTTCGAAATTTGTATGACATTTCCTTAGATATGTTAAAATTCTTAGAAACATCTTGAAAGTCTTCGAAGACCTCCCAAAAGTTTTGTAATATTTATCAAAAACCTGCCCTGTTGGGGAAGCCTTAGACTATTGTCCAAACTAGAGGGTCTTGTTGCAATTAAATCCAACTTTAAGGGAGTTGCAAAAATTTTCCACCTTACAAACTGGTGTTTGGTCACACCATAGTGATGGCAAAACCTGTCTTTGAAAGTATGTTGAGGAGCCTCGGAGCAAAAAGAAAATAGTTTCTGTGAGGATGATTAGAATTTAGAGTTGGAGAAGGCCCTAGATTTAGCTAACACCTGGGATGCAACTTCAGAAACCCAAGGGTTAGACTTTGTCGTAAAAACCCTTGGTTTTAGCAATGTATATATATTCCTCTTGTTTCTTAGCTACCGAGTTGTGGGGTCTAGAAGTAGCCCACAAGGTGGAGCTTGGTGAATAAGATAAAGGTTGGGTGATTTTTGGGTTTAAAAAAAAAATGATGCAAATTTATAAATTGTGTTGTTTTATGCATATTCGGTTTGCTGAATGATGAATCAATATCTTGTTTCCTGGTTTGTTAATTTGCTAGGGACCCCCATGTATGACTTATTGTATAATATATATATTTTTGGATATAATTATTTGATTTATATCTGCAGTGGACAAAGTGGAAACTCTGAAGCGCTATAAGTTTAGCTTGGCTTTTGAGAACTCCAATGAGGAGGATTATGTCACAGAAAAGTTCTTCCAGTCTCTTGTTGCTGGTATGAAATCTACATCCTTCTCTTCTACTTCTTAAGATGGTGTTTTCCACATGCCCCTGTAATACCTTTATAGTAAGGGGTTAATAAATATCTGTACTCTATTTCTTTGTTGGTTTTGCCTACATAAAATATAAAATATATTTTCATTTATTAATTGCAAAGTTACTCTCAGATTTAGTAACTTTTTTGTGAATGATTTGTACATGGGCAAGTATGAGTTTCACATGGGTTATGAAATATCTATTTGAAGCTTGTTACGTGCATGAAAGCTTTAGAAAATTCTGATGATAATATTTATATCAAAATTTGTAGGGACTATACCTGTGGTCGTTGGTGCCCCAAATATTCAAGAGTTTGCTCCTTCTCCTAATTCAGTTTTACATATTCGGGAGTTAGAAGATGTGGAGTCCATTGCGAAGACCATGAAATATCTTGGAGAAAACCCTGATGCATTCAATCAGAGTTTGAGGTGAGGTTCAATCTCATCTAGTGAATGAGGGTGATCTAACTGTACTGTGGTTGTAGAAAATACTTCATTTAAAAAAAAAAAAAAAAATTGGTACCCATTTTTATAATTGTTGCCTGTTTTTCAATTTTGCTGGTTGCTTCATGAGGGTTTGTGTTAACAATGAGATGTCCATTAATACAAGCTTATGACATTTTCTACTGCAACTACTATTGTTATCACTATTATATAAAAGAAAAAACACTGAGATTCCTCTCATTAGGTGGAAGTTTGAGGGGCCCTCTGATTCTTTCAAGGCACTTGTGGATATGGCTGCGGTGCACTCATCATGTCGTCTTTGCATTCACCTGGCAACAATGATTCGGGAGAAGGAAGAAACAAGCCCTGATTTCAAGAAACGCCCTTGCAAGTGCAACAGAGGCACAGAAACTGTGTATCATTTGTATGTTAGAGAAAGAGGGAGGTTCCAGATGGAGTCTGTTTTCTTGAGGTAATCTCTTCGGTTTTTATCGAGCTTATCTTGAATGATAAACCAATATTTTCTAGGTTAAATTTTCTGCCAGACTTAAACTTTTTTGTTCAAAAGTTATTAGCAACAGAAGTTTAATTGAATGATCTACTCTTACGTGTTAAGCATTAGACATCTTTTCTATTTCATAATTCTATCTCAATTTGATGCTCAAACACTCCTACTCACGTATTTCCAGTGTGCAGAAAATCCTGATGTCTTTCTCTGATGCGCAGGTCTGGGAGTTTGAATCTAAAAGGCTTGGAATCTGCGGTGTTGACGAAGTTCAAGTCTCTAAACCATGTGCCAATTTGGAAGCAGGAAAGACCTGAAAGCTTAAGAGGAGGGGATGAACTAAAAATTTACAAAATATACCCTGTTGGATTGACACAGAGACAGGCTTTGTATACCTTCAAATTCAATGGTGATGCAGACCTTAAGAAACACATAGAAAGCAACCCCTGCACAAAGTTTGAAGTAATATTCGTCTAAACGAAGTTTGTATTCTTGAGCACGGAGGATCATCATTCATAAGTGTCAGCATTACTGGAGGGGTCAATGCAATTTCATCTCTGTGTGTGTATTGCTTTCATCTTATGCTTCCCATTGTAACCCAGTACTTTTCCAGAAGAGTATGGAACTCTTAGATTGTAGGAAAGAAAACGAATTCGGAACTACTAACAATGGTTTGGAATTGGAGAAAGCCACTAGTGTAGCTAGCTAGTAGCCAGATCATTTATACGTGGAATGGAATGTACATGATGTCAGAGTCAGACTTTTGTCTGGTCATGATAAACTATTGGAGAGCTATATGGGTTTGCTCTTGTTTTAGGAAATCAAATAATCAAATTATGCCTTCAAAATGTGAAGCTTGGTGCTTCAAGAATCACCTCCTAGTCCTGAGAAAAACCAGTGAATTTATTAGCATGATTTTGTCAAATTTGATATCTGAGTACAACTGTTTATATAGCATTTCCCAAGTCTCGAGCCTCTGTGAGATGAGGTTTCTGTTAGGTTAATCTTCCATAAATTCTTTTGATCTTTTTACAATAATTGAATGGAATTACCTTAAAACTCTTAAATGAAGTGAAATTTAGTTTATCTTAATTGTTATATGTTACTTCTAAAAGATGTTTTTATTTAAGTAGCAAGTAAAGTGGGATTTCACGGCTGAATTGGATCGGGTACCCAACACTGCACTAACATGATTTTTCTTATAATCTGCCTTCCCCAGAATCTACCATTGAACAGCTCAATATTATTGGTTCATGAACAAGTAGAATATCCCAAGCACAATTCTTCTCCACCATTTATAAACTAAAATGCTGTGTGCCTAAAAGTGGATTTCAAAGGTTTTTTAGCATGTTTATGAAACTCTTTAATTATTGTATATTATTTCTTTTCACGAAAATCTTCTTTTGACAACAAAAATGAAATTTTTAATTAAAAAAATTTAATTAAGACTAAGGTAATGCATAATAAAAAAATCCTGGCACTGGCAGAGTCAAACTTTTTCTTTAGAAACCCGGAAACGCGGCAGCATGCTGATCTCCGCATCACAAAAGAGAGGGTAATATGTAATTTGCAAAAGTAAGTTGAATTTTCCAACCCACAGTTATTGGTCAGAATTTGAAAACCGTTCAGCATGGCGGCGGGTTATCTCGGTGACTCTTGGCTGAGGCAGAAGGTTAAGCTCTACTGTTCCACTTCACTTTTTGACCACGCGCATTGGCGCGTGTAATTTATGGCTGTTTCAGGACCAATTGGTAAGTAATGCAATGCTGTGGAAACCACCACCACAACTCTCTGTTTCAGACACAAATCAAATGACGACAATTACCCTTGATTATTTTACTCAAAAAGTATCAAATAGAAAAATAATTAATCAACCTGATCGTCAAGAACTTCACTTTCTGATTTTTTTTAAGAAAAAATTTTCTTTAAATTGAAAAAAAAAAGGAGAAATGAGCTTATGCTGATTGGAAAAGATGGTGGGTTGTGCTTGTGTTGAGTTGACAAATGGTATTGCATTTGCGTTGGCAAATTTGTTTTGTGTTATCCCTTCTGCTGAGAGTTAAATGAAGCAGAAATTCACATGGGCACATGTCGGCTCGCGTCAGGATTGACATGGACCCAAATTTAGAAGGCAAATCTCAACTCAAAAGTGTCTGAAACTAAACTTAGAAAGAAATAAGAAAAACTTACAGTTGACAATATAATATTTTGATTAAAATGAAACATCATTATTATTATTATAAGTAAAATGAATGAAACCAACTGTCACCTTCCTATCTTCTATTATTTTCCTTTCTGTCCAACCTCTAATCTATTATATTCAAAACACCACAAGAAACTGACCCTTAACACCTCCCAAGAGTCCCTTCAATGAAACAATCCTCACCTCTCGTCTGCTTCTAAAGGTCCCTTGTCTCTTACAAAAATGGCCACATTTCTTCCTTTCTTCATTTCATTTACTCACTCTTGTTCCTGTGCATGCAACAACATATTGCAATCATGTCATCGTCATCAGTGCGTTTTCCTGCACTCCCTCTCCTGCCATCTTCATCTGCTGCAACTTCCCAGCGCCCTAAGACACTGGTGGTGCTTGCAACGCCTGCAGTGGCGCCTGTGGCGGCTGCGGAGGTGGATGCGGCCAGGCTGGAGCCGAGAGTGGAGGAGAGGGATGGATACTTTGTGTTGAAGGAGAAGTTTAGACAAGGCATTAATCCTCAGGAGAAGGTGAAGCTTGAGAAAGAGCCTATGAAGCTCTTCACGGAGAATGGGATTGAAGAACTAGCTAAGCTGTCAATGGAGGAGATTGATAAAGCTAAGCTTACTAAGGATGATATTGATGTTAGACTCAAGTGGCTTGGTTTGTTTCACAGGAGAAAGCATCAGTGTAAGTTTTCTTTAATATGTGACTTGTTCTACTTTTTTTAGTTAATTGCATCATTCTTGAAAGGAAGCTCTAATAAGTACTTTGGTGAAGTATATATATGGGTTTCAGTGATCTTGATTTAAGTTGTCATACATATATACCGTTTTTTATTGGAGCATTTGATGTGGTTTTGAGAATTAACCATGTTAATTTTTAGCGGGTTTGTTTGAATTGCATAAAAATTATGTAGATTGTGGGATCTGCATTGGAGCAGAAAGTATTGATATGACAATTAAGATTAGAAATAGGCCTTTGATAGAATATGAGCTAATGATGACAAATAAGATCAGTGAATGTTCTTCTGTATATTAGAGGACTTTTGTTTGATAATTTCTTATTCGAGTTTACTTTCCTGTTTTTTAATCCATCTTTTATAAACTGTCAAGTGATCATGTAATGTTTTAATATTAAAAAAAAGTTCTTGTAAGTTTTACTATCTGAGTTTGAATAGGGAAGTCATTTCATGACTCTAATTGGCTTGTTTTCCCTTGGTATAATGAAATTAATGGTCTTTCTTATGATGGTGATGTTCAGATGGCAGATTTATGATGAGACTGAAGCTACCAAATGGTGTAACAACGAGCGAACAAACAAGATATTTAGCAAGTGTGATAAGGAAATATGGGAAAGATGGCTGTGCAGATGTGACAACGAGGCAAAACTGGCAAATTCGTGGTGTGGTTTTGCCTGACGTGCCAGAAATTCTGAAGGGTCTTGCCGAAGTTGGCTTGACAAGCCTACAGAGTGGCATGGACAATGTAAGAAATCCTGTTGGTAATCCCATTGCAGGTATTGATCCAGATGAAATTGTTGATACAAGGCCTTATACCAACTTGTTGTCCCACTTCATCACTGCCAATGCACAGGGCAACCCTGCTGTCACCAACTTGTAAGTTCTCTTTGCATCACTCAAAGCACAGTTTTGGCTTTAAGAGTATTCTGCAACCATATTGAGCATTTGAAGACAATTTCAATATTCTGTTTTGCCTTATGTTTCATTTTTTATCTGAGCAGGCCAAGAAAGTGGAATGTGTGTGTAGTGGGTTCACATGATCTTTTTGAACATCCTCACATTAATGATCTTGCTTACATGCCTGCTACAAAGGATGGACGGTTTGGATTCAATTTGCTGGTGGGTGGATTCTTTAGTCCCAAGAGATGTGCAGAAGCGATTCCTCTTGATGCCTGGGTCCCGGGTGATGATATAACCCCAGTTTGCAAAGCAGTATTAGAGGCTTACAGAGATCTTGGCTTCAGAGGAAACAGGCAAAAAACAAGAATGATGTGGTTAATTGATGAACTTGTGAGTAACTTCTTCTGAAAGATAGAAATGTTAGTAGCTAATCTATTGTTGGTGTTTATCCTTTAGTACGGCCCCTCATGTATTTGCACATAGACTGAGCCTCATAAGTTTCTTTTGGTCTTACAAGTGGGATAAAATATGGCAATGTAAGCTATAGGTGGATTCAAACTTGCAACCGTTGAGTCAATAGGAATTTGATACGTGACTATTCCACTTGAAAGTATAAGCTAACATTAGTAGTTATCTTTTAATTTCTTTATATTGACTCCTGAATTTTGAATAAATATAGGGCATTGAAGGATTCAGGGCAGAGGTAGTGAAGAGAATGCCCGAGCAAAAGCTCGACAGAGCATCCTCCGAGGATCTGGTTCAGAAGCAGTGGAACAGAAGGGACTATCTTGGTGTACATCCACAAAAACAAGAAGGGTTTAGCTATGTAGGTCTTCACATTCCAGTTGGTAGAGTCCAAGCTGATGACATGGATGAGCTAGCTCGTTTGGCAGACACTTATGGCTCGGGAGAGCTCAGGCTCACTGTGGAGCAAAACATCATAATTCCCAACATTGACAACTCCAAACTTGAAGCCTTGCTCAAAGAGCCTTTGCTAAAAAAGTTTTCACCAGAGCCACCTATTCTCATGAAAGGCTTGGTTGCATGCACAGGCAATCAGTTCTGCGGGCAAGCAATTATTGAGACAAAGGCTAGAGCCTTGAAGGTGACTGAGGAGGTAGAGCAGCTTGTGGCGGTTACCCGGCCGGTGAGGATGCACTGGACAGGTTGTCCCAACACATGTGGGCAGGTACAGGTTGCTGATATTGGCTTCATGGGGTGCATGGCAAGGGATGAGAATGGGAAGCCTTGTGAAGGAGTTGATGTGTTCTTGGGAGGGAGAATTGGAAGTGACTCACATTTGGGAGAGCTTTATAAGAAGAGTGTGCCTTGCAAGAATTTGGTGCCCTTAGTTGTGGACATTTTGGTTCAACATTTTGGGGCTGTCCCTAGAGAGAGAGAAGAGGCTGAAGATTGATTCAATAACCAAGAGGGCAGGAGTTCAAATTGTTGTTTCTTTTACCAAGCTTGGAGGAGGAAAATTGGCATTGAAAAGATCCACTTAGGACTAATTAGAACAACTGATTAATGGGTGATAATGTGAAAGAAGTGCAGATTGCAGAAGGCATCATATGTTTGTTACATAGGAGGCCTTGTTGGGTTTATGTATCAGAATAAAAGTTACACTTCATATTTTCAATTTAATAAATTGTGCATCCTGTCATTTTATGTTTGCAATCTAAGCCATCTCTCGGCGTTGGAGAGTTCTGAAATTGTTTCTTTTCACATCTCAGTCATCACCCAAGATTGTAATAAATTTGTTAGAAAGATTAAAAGCATTGAGTACACAGTTAAAAACCCATTCATTTCTTTTTTAATAATTGAATAGTGAATACATCTCGAAACCAAGCACATGTGCACAATCATTACCACTTTTTTTTTTTTTAAATTGCCAATGTACAAGCCAATCACAATTCACAAATATGAGAACCAATCAAGCTGAATGTGCTGCATGAAATAGCCAATCAAATTTGCCTCTGACTTGCCCAATGAGAGGAAGGCACCTCAGCCGTTAAACTGCTGGTAATCCACCGGTGGCATAACGGGTGAAAGGAATTGTAAAGAGTGAAGAATTGAGCTCTAAATTTGTTTCCACTATTGTTGGATCCTCCTATGTTGGGCTAATAAGAGTCCAATTTACTGCTGAGGGCCTTTATAAGTCTCTTTTCTACTAATGGGCCAAAACCATTGTCCATAATCTTGAAGGAACTTTGCTACAAAAATCTTAGGTATTGGGCTCCGGCCAGATTCTATGACTACCAAGAGAGTCCATTGGCATGCTCTTTCGTTTCAAAAGTTATGGTTCAAAATCCAATCTAATCTAATAAATAAACAAAAAATCAAATTCAGTATAGCAATCAATCCAATATGTTAAAATCATCTCTTTTAATTTCAAAAGTGCTTAAGAGCTAGTCGATGGAGAAATTTTCAATGCATTATCAATTGACCATCATGGTGAGTGACTGGCGAAAGTGATATAAGTTCACATTTTCAACATACTTGACCCGACACTAGCATGAATAGTTAAAATCAAGAGCTAACAGCTACACATTGAAGGTTCAGAATTTCAATTTTGCAACTCATAACCTACCAAATGGCTTGAATAGTTAAAATCAAGAGCTACAAAATAGTCTTTGGATACCTAATTGAGATTGAGACATGACCACAAATGAATCAAACAATGCATGCAACTTGGCCATACAATTGGGCCATGCAATTTATGGGAAGATGGAACGGTCGACAACATAAATAAGTTGCTAGCTAGCAAAAATCAGTTTGTAGTTAGACATTATTCTTGTATAGCGAAATTTAACCAATGATCTTGAGATTCGAGCTAGCTTGCCCAGATTCAAACGTTATCGAAACTAACACGTGATCCGATATACTTTATATATATAGCTAGTTAGTTTTAAGGGTGTTAATGTTAATCATAATGGTGTAACCTAATAGTGAAAGCCTTAAATTTGGAGGTATGCTCTTTTCCATGTTCAAGGTTTGAATTATCCTTGTGTACATCTGCTTAGGGCCATGCCCTTTGGTATAAAAACCAACCGGCGTATGTTGGGAAATGTCTAGAGACGTTAATGTTAGTTTATATCAAAATATAGAAATCAAAGTTTAATTTTAAAAACTTTTATATTTAAGTCGCTAATCCAAATTTTAAGGGGTGTCGATGTAAATATGACACGAATAACATTATTTATGTAAAGACTTATTGTTCCTGGAATGAGCTTCAAAGAAATTGTGCCGTTTTCTGGTAGCCACATAAGTTGCAATCATGTTTGGGGTAGTTTCAATGGCAAGCTTCGGATATTCTGAAACAAAATGATAGAAGTATACATGGCTAATATTATGATGGTTGTTGGATATCGTTATAGGATCATCAACATGGATTGATATTATACTCTTATTCAAGTATTAATATTAATAATTTGGGAATATAAATTTGAAAAATAAAAATAGAAATAATAAAGCAGTGACCGAAAGCTTACCGATCTTTCTATCTAACCCTCTCAATTTTGGACCACAAGTGAAAAAGTGGCACAAACTTGGAGTTTGACATGAATATGATGTCTTAGTGCAACAATGGCAACATGTCACACGATTCAGCTTTTCAATCCATTAACTCTTAAAAGTGAATAATTAAGTGAAAGACTTGTTAAAAGAAAAAATCAAGAAATCAAGTCAATAACATAAAATAATCAGAAATTCGTAGAAGACTTCTTGTAATGATGATTTCAACATCTAATACATAACATTGACATTATATTGAATTTTTTTTTTTTTTTAAAGAGTTGAAAACAATGTATATGGAAACCAATGGTTGGTATCTTGAGGTCAGTATTGTTGTTAAAAAAAAAAAAAAAAAAAGTTGAAAACAATGTATATGGAAACAAATGGTTGGTATCTTGAGGTCAGTGTTGATAAGTGTAGATTGTGGCATGGCCAAAATCTAGAGTAAAATATTCTAGTTGAAACCATGGAGTCCACGTAGAATATTTTTATCAAATAAAGTGTAAAGCACTTTTGCAACTTCTATCACTATTCAAAGAGGAATTTGAGATCTCCTCCTTACAAATGTCTCAATATCATCAACAAAATTCCAAGAATTATTGTCCACATTGTAACCTTATAACTTATAAGTAAACAATATGACGCCTATTTCCAACATTTAGTCAATTATTTATTTCAATATTCAATTGGTAAGAACTAAGAACAAAGATTTGGGATCTATGCGATCCTATGATTTGAAATTTGTTTTGGTAAGTTTTTATTTTAAAGAAAAATGAATTGGCCTTACCCTTTTTTTGGTAAAACAATATTACACAAGCCATAAATGTCAACTAAAATTTGAGTTTTTTTTAGTATTCAATTATGTAGAAAGGAACGAGAAAAGAGAAAAGAGAAAAGAATTATGCACATGACGTGGTAAGCATATCAATACTATGTTTCTTACCAAGGTATATACTCTCTCTTTTTCTTTCTTGTACATATCTGACGAGAATATTGACATTTGTCATACCAATTATCTCAAATTTTTTTGTTCGAATGCGACTAATAAATTGATGTAACATTGACATATCAATTGTTAGGTTATATAGAAGTCGTAAGAAAGATGTGATGACACACTATCCATATGTTATATTATACCAATAGAAAAAGAAAAAAAAAAAGATTTATCAAGATACCATTCACAAATTCATTGGTATACATTACTATCTTTTTATAAAGTTCTAACATTGAAAGTTTTATATATAAAAAGGAAATCCAACACAATGTTTATCGTCGTTTTCTTATATATCACCATCACAATTAGATAATCTCTAATAAGATATCTAACTTAAACCATGACAGTCTCTTAACTTATTAAGGATGATCATAATGGGATATGTAGTCTAAATACTCATATATATAATAAAATTTAATCCAACTATAAAATTATTTTAAATATTAAAATAAATATACTCAAAATTAAAGCGTATTTTGAAAAAAAATAAAAAAGATCTCCTAAGGTATGGGATGATATAAGAGTTCATTGAGTTGTGTGCTAGAGATGCAGCCGTGGAGAGGAGCCACAAAGAAGACCAATGATAGGGGAGGGGCGGTGGGGGGTGGTGGGTTAGGCTGAGGAGGAAAGAGAGAAGACTAGTTTTATCTGCATTCCGCCGTATGCTCCAAAAACGGAATCAAATGTGTCAGCCTTAATGTAGGTGGATATGGTTATCATTCTGGGGATCTGGAAGTACCTTTGTTGTCAGCGATAATTTCCACACCACAATATCTTGTTGTCATTACTACTACTACTACTACTGCTACTTTTGGCCTGCAACGAAATGAAATAAAAATCAGAACACAAACATACAAATGGATTGCCTGGCTTACCGTACTATGCAGTCAATGCAATTCCAATTTCAGCAGAAATGCAATGTATACTAAGACAACAAAGTTGATACACCATTCTCGGTGCCGGCCTGTGATTTTCTTTCTAGTACAAACACTGGGCAAGTTTTGTTTTAATCTCAGAAAATCAAATAAGTTTGAATCGATTACATAGATATGAATTTTTTTAACTCTGAATTAAAATATTTTGTACCAATATTTTTATGCATATATATCTATTGATCTTAGTTTCGATTGTGTTGTTATTTGATATATTAAATATATTTACCAATCAATATTTTGATAAAATTATTAATTTTTTTAATTTATAATTTTAATTATTTTATTCTAAAAATTAAAAATTAATAAATCATATTATGAGTTTGATCTATTTATTTATGTATAGTTGTTAATTTTTTTTTTATTGTTATAAGAATTTGATGTAGGGACAAGTTAAGCGATTATAAAATAATTTTAAACAATATTTAGAGAAACATCATATAAATGAAAGATGGATAAAAATTTTAGGAAATAAAATATTAACTCATATACAAATAAGACATAAATTAATTTTATTAAGGTATTTTAGATAATTAAGAGTTTGTATTAAGATAAAACCTAAAATATTTTTGCATTTTCATTACAATCAAATAGTCTAAGGATTTGTTTAAGTCAAAAAGAAAAAAAAAAACCTTTTATTCACGAAAAAAATGTTAAATTATCTAAATGACTAGTCAAATTCAAAGAAAGGAAAAAAAAAAACCCCCTTTTAGTTAGATTCAGTGGCGTAGGCAGAAATTTTTTATTGGCTAGGCTAAATTATTATAACGAACAACAATAAAATGATTATATTCTATCTTTTGTTCGGTTTTTATAAAAAGAAAAAAAAAATTGTAGGAGCAACAATAAGGAGAGTAGAAAGAAATAATGATGCAATATTGAAACCAGCCCTGCCTAGCCCACAAGAAGTTACGCCACTGATAAGACTGATAATCTTTATTAAGAAAATGGATATATAAGTTCTATAATATTTTCAAACCAAATATAATATAATCTTTGTGTCATCTAGATTCAAAAACAATAACTTCTTCAATAGTTTTTGAGTCGAATAGCAATTAAGCTTATATATTATTGGTTCAACTTCTTGAATATTAGTTCTTGGACAATTTAATTTCTCAGAACGAGTACTCTTAAATTTACTATTAAAATCTTAACTTTGATCGTTGAATATGTGTGGTAATTATCTTCAATGTACCAATAATTTTCTAAACAAATATTGGAGATAAAAAAAAAATTATAAAATGAAAAGTTCAAGAGAATTTACATATTTCCCATTTCATAAATGAATCTTACAACAACTACACTATCAAATCCGAAGCACATTGTATGATCTGATCCATTCCCTCAATAATTTTATGATCAAATTAATCATTGAAATAAGAAAAATGTTCAAAATCTAGAACATTATATCTAGTGTATCATGAGATACTAAGAACTTCATGACCAAATCTCCAATATAATTTACTTCAAATCTGCTCTTCAAAGAGTCTTCTCTCCATGATCACCATGTTGAAAAAGCTTTCGTCCAACTCTCTCCATATCAGGACATTTGACACCATATCTTTCAAAAGCCCTACACTCAAATATCCAAAATGGGAAATATAGATTAGCTTTTGCCGAAGTGAGAGGTCAAGTATGTCAATATAGAATAACTCCAAAATATAAATTTATTAATAAAAAAACCGAATTAATTTATAATTTTGATAGATATTAACATTATAATGTACATTATATCAACAGTGAGAGAGTGGACGAGACTCCTGGGTGCTCATCAT
Organism: Bursera cuneata; assembly: GCA_026212285.1. Lineage (NCBI taxonomy): Eukaryota > Viridiplantae > Streptophyta > Magnoliopsida > Sapindales > Burseraceae > Bursera > Bursera cuneata. Next base: position 107,399 of record JANLJB010002481.1, on the reverse strand, counting down.
TTTCCATGCGACCCCGTATGGTATAAATTTATCCTATCGAAACATTATAAGCTTATCACTAGCGGACGAGCAAATGAGAAGAAACCATGCATGCATGGTGGTTAATGTTAGGTAATTATAAGGCTAATGGTTTGTCAAACAATTAATGATCTCAAATCTCACAGGTCTCACTTTAGGAGACTTCTTGATACAGAGACTACATGCAAAGAAGGTGTTAGATCAGACAAAGAGATAATGAAAGAGAAATTATGCTCTTTGATAATAATGGTTGGTTCCACATGGACAGGCTCAGAGTGCAGGGTCATGAGCACCAAAGGTAATGGACAATGTCGCCTCCATTGATGTTACACGGTGAGAATGAAAGTGATAACTATGGCTGGCTTAGTTAGAGAAACTGAATTAACCACAAATGGAACAAAATTGACAGTTCAAGTTCTAGTGCAGACTGCATATTTATGTGCATGTACATGTTTATAGTAGAATCTGAAGCCAAAGCCACTTTTTTCAGAACCAGTAATCGTATACCGAGTGTTGTTTTGCACTCGAGAGATTAGTTCGATAGTGACTTCATCTACTTAATTGATTGCTCCACAAGTCCACATTGGAACTGTGTTTTCGTCAAATAGACACTCAGGCATTTAAAAGCAAGTATGCTAGCTGGTGGATAAGCATAAACAACTTATCTGGCATATATATCTGCGCATTTATGTCCTATTTTCTTCTTGTGGTTCGCTTGTTTTGACAGAAAATATTTTGGTTTAGTTGCAATAATGATGAAGGGTTAAACAAATTAGAATTTTGTTACATTTTAAAATAATCCTTCTAACTTCGAGTTATTCTCATTCTATTTCTGAAATATTTTCAAGAAATGAAGGGTTACACTTTGAATAGTTATTTTTTCCGGGAAAGTCCCATCTCATCAGATGCAAGTTAAGCTACTTTTATGAGTACTTTGATGACATGTACGAATCTTACCCGATTTACAGTTGACGCCAAATTCTCCATGAATTCGATGAGTTTGGGTTGACATTGAGTAGTGGATTAGAATTGAGTAGATAAGAGTGGAGGCTGAGGTGCATTTGGCATAGATTTCCGAGGGGAAAAAGTCTAACAAAGAGGTCAGATCAGTTTTTGGAAGGAAAATAAAGTTGGGCGTGGAGGCCATCCTGTTGAATTTGCGACAAAAGAGAGAGGGATGGCTCATCTCTCATCAGTGACGTACTGCAGTGGCCTTTGTGCTAGCCATCTCTATTCAAGATCTAATGAAAGATTCAATCTTACCTGTTTGGAGGAGCCTAGTGAGCCTATAGGTCCAAATGTGCTTTACATAAATTCATCAATTGATTGATTGCGCTATTTTGGATTAAAAAAAATTGATTCCATATATATCCATATCTTATATAAATAAAAATGTAATTAATTACGATGATTGAAGGTACTCTTTTAATTTTTAATAGATGAAATTTTTTATATTGATTACTTAACCAAGTTCAACTTAAAAAAAAAAAAAAAAATACCCTTACTAAATTGCTAGACCTAGATTCCCTAAAAGTACGTAGTTGACAAGTTATGCTTATCAACTTTTCATCGCTAACCAATTATTTCTCGTCAACTCAGATGCGTTATGTTTCTCTAACTCGGTGTTTTATCAAATTATCATGTCTGATGAGTAGGTTTTTGTCAACTTGTTAGATCAGACAATTCTATTGATGGGTTTAACAATAACAACCTAGTAAGATAATTAAATAAATCGGGATTTTTCTAAATTTTAAAACAACTCATACATTTTGATTATTTTCTCATATTTATATAGGTGTAGAAAGGAGAGTTACTTAATGCACCAATTTATTCTATCAAAAATTTGAATAATTCTCTAATTTGTATAGCTTCTAGAAAAAAAAATTTAATTGAATTGGTGGATTGATGTTAATTAGATTAAAAATATATATATTTCATTTACATCGATCAACAACAATTTCAAAAATCAAATCTATCGATTTCTTTTTACTCCACCTCTTCTCTTTTCGTAGATATACAACTATCATGCATATTGCTCATGATGGGATGAGCAATCACAAAAATTTTAAATGAAGTGTTGATTTACACATCCAAGAGAAGTTGATTGAAATCAAACTTGAGGAAGTAATTTGGAAAAATTAGAATATAAGGCAATTGTACACGTGGCAATTACAAATTAAAATAGTCAAGGCTATATTAATTGTTGTACGAAACATATAATATAAAATTTTGCTCAAAGTAGCCTCTGGAAAGAGAGAATCAATCACCAGTCACTACCCAATATGTAATTCCACCCCAATTGCTATAAATTCTAAGATGTAATTGATCAATGGCACGTGGCCTAATTTTTCTATATATATGTTTCATGGCAGACAAAGATGTCCAAAACGCGACATTCAACCAACTTATAGATACAATTTTGAAGTACAAGATAGATTTGTACCTGAGGATTGATTGCTTTCCAAGGCTGAATGATTGTTCATGTTAAAGAAAACGAAGCATGCTTCAGGAAATAGCAAAGGCAACGAGAGAGAAATTCAGAAGAGATGTAATTGATTTATCTTAACATTATTGCAGTAAAAACGCGCCAAGGATGACAAATTGAAAATGTCTTTTGACATTTTCCAAGACACATGGTCATGGGCTCATGGCTTCCTTAGTCTAATGTTAACTTCTTGCCTAAATTGCTTCCAAGTACAGCCAGCATTGTCACTATTCTATGGTGTCACCCTCATTGTATTGTGTGTGTATATATATATATATATATATGTAAAGTGATCAGTTAACGATGTTGAATTATGACATTTAATCGACCTAGAAAAGAAATTATATAGGTAGAATGGAAATAATAATTTGACGTTTCATCTAGTTTCTGTCATATATCTACCCTAAAATAAGAAAGAGGACTAAGCAAGGTCCATCAGAATTAAAAATAAGAAAAGTCATGGATTAACTAAAATTTTCTGAATCTTTTATTTAGTTTCATTTGTACTCTGGAATTAAATTGATCAATGATGTGCACAAATTAGTTTTACTAAAAGCATCTAAAAAAGCAAATATTTATTTATTTTTTATTTTTATTCATCTAGTGAATTTATGTCACTTCAAACTATATGGATTGAATTGTGGAAGTTGATTGTCGATGTTATTTTACTCTCTGATTATTAAATGTCTCATAGACAAACAAACCAACCAATCTTTTTATTAAGCGCTAAAAATCAAAAATTCAAGAATCCAAAAATAGTTGTTGAACGAAAACCAAAACCCAAAAAAAAAAAAACTATTGGTACGTAGAATTATAAGTATGAAATGAAGATTTTTAATTTGTGAATGTTATTTAATAGGTTTTTTTTTTTAAATTTTTATCTTGGCCTGAAGATTATTATGATAATGTAATATCTAATTACTATATTGTTGTTATTATCAATTTGACATTAAAAATTGTCAAATTTCAGACGACGTGATGCACATAGATATTGTTGTGATGCTTAGTTACTATAATTGGCTATGTTGATCAAAACGGTAACGTTTACCAAAATCAGTTGACCATAAATGTTTTTTGGGTCGGCGACCTGTCCTCACATCAATGACTGACTGCACCAGTTGTTTTTGCTTCGACCAGAACTCTCTTGACCTCCAAACCACCAAGATCTCGACACGTTTCAATTTCCAGCTGGCGATTGACGTTGCGTTTATACGATTTGACGTCACTGTCAGGAGTGGGTCCTGCACATCTCTCGAATGCTCCACGTTTGCATTTGCATGAGTATGTCCCTTCCTGTCCGTACACAGCATGGGTGTGGATCGGCGTCGGAGATTTGACAAGACAGGACGGACGCACGATTTGACGAATTTGAAGATCCTGCGGCTCGAACGCCAGTGGGTCCGTCTTGAGCTCGTGCCACGTGAGAGGCGCCGGCTAAATAAATCCCACCTCATAAAGGTGTCAAAGATTGCGAAATGACATAAACTAAACCATGGTGTTTTTTTTTCTTTACTTTTACCCCTGAATTAAGTTTATGTAATTATTTTAAGGTCAATATCAAATAATATCTTTATATTTTGATCTAATTTTAAGTAAAAAATATATTTGATATTTTAATTAATTAAATTTTTGTAATTTACTAAAAAATATTGATTAACATTTTCGATTAAGTAACAGAGTAACAGAAAATAGTATTTTAATAAATATACTATGATAACATAGTATATATATATATATGTAATATTATTATTAATCTAATTATAGATATAAAATTAGTATCTCAATTTTATGTTCAACTGTGATGTGACATCATATGAATAATAAACCAACTAGTGAAAAAAATATACAAAATATTATTATTGTTGTTACATTCATGTATTGGTTTAAAAAAAAAAAAAGAAACGCAATACGAAAATTAGTTTGATCAATTTAGCTAGACTATATTCAATTCTCTTGTCAATCCATTTTACATAAAAATTATCTAATATATGAGATCTTCCATCTATGCTTATGCACTAGACAAAAGTTAAAGGTAGTATATATGCTCATTAATAGTAGATATCCAAGTGTATATCTCATTTACAAACCTCAAAATTCTTAATAATCACCATCCATGCAAGAACAAGGCAAATTAACTTTAAAAATATAATCGCACATAGATGATAGGGATCGATTAAACAAACATACCTACTCAAGATAATGATACGACGAAAGATTTTTTTTTTTTTTTTTTTGGTACATAATCACCTACCTACATGTATAATGTGAAAAGGAAAAAAAAAAAAAATACTTAAAGCATATTTGTTTCCAAGTTAAGCATGATACTTCACTAGCTCATTCTCGAAACTTATAAAATGTTGATTCCATATAAAGATCTGTAAAAGACAACTTTGGTGGCACGACCAGGTAAATGGGTTGACAGAAGTTAGGCAATTACGTAGTAATTAAGACCTACCCTTAAGTTAAGCATCATTTAAAGATACTCCAATCGTTTAACAGTGCTCAATTGCTAATTTAATGTTATTTATTAATCCTAATTAATTGTTTCTTAAAGAGTACTTTGACTAAAAGATATCTTCTTTCTTTTCAATTATTCTTTGTTCTTTTTTTTTTTCACATTATATTTCTCGATGCTATTTTAAGAATATTACATCTCCCCAACCCCGACGCCAAAAAAAGAGTATTTTATCTTAGTAAATTATATTATTTTTCCCATTGCCTTCTCCTTCCTCTTCTTCTTCTTCTTTCTCTTTCTTTTATTTTTTTAAAGTATTTTTGTTATATATATAAAAAGGAAGCTTATAATTTCTTTTTTCTTATATATTCTGATTTTAAGCATCTTGGATTCTCTTTATATGAGTCTTGTTACGAAACAAATTTAGAGTAGGTATAGGTGGATAGGCACGTTGAAAATTCAGGCAATTTGCAGAGACTATCTTTTGTTTGAGAATACGAATGAAATTTGATGTTTTCTAAAATTTTTGTATGGTCCCCATAAATGTAATGTCAATATTTCTCTTGCTCATTTTCTATTTCAATTATTGTACTTCCAAAACCTCGTGATATTTTTCTCAAAATGAAGTCAAAGAAAAACAGGTTTGCGAATATATTTGCATCTTATGGCATAAACAGTACTGAAGTACCAACGATCGACTATTACAAAAGAAATTACTTTACAACAAAAAGGTATACGTGTGATTGATATTCTCCATAAGCATTTGACCGATGGTATCTTGAAAATTATGGTTAGGTGCGTTAGATAGATCAATTACTATGCTGATATGATGCGTTCGTTCGCTCATATTTTATTATGTGTTAAATAGTTTGTAGAGACATCGGATATCCAACTCAAAATGCTAACATATTTGGTGGAGTGACCAATTCTCGTAGACTTATTTTATCTCCTGTTAAATAACTATGGAAATTTGATGTGTTCAAACATCAAATTTTTATCGTGTGTTAAATAGTTTGTAGTGACTCTCGATATCAAACCCGAAAGACTAACAAATTAGGTGGAATAACTAACCTTTGTAGACATATTTCATCATGTATTAAATCACTATGTAGATATAATGCATTTAATTATTTTATCATGTGTTAAATAGTTTGTAAAGGTTCTCGAATGTCTAAGCTAAAAAACTAACCTATTAGGTGGAGTAACCAAACTTGTGTAGACATATTTTATCATGTGTTAAATCACTTTGTAAATATGATGTGTTCGACCACTTTAATCGTCCCCCTCATCGGAAACCAAATACTAGATTTAGTACCAGTTATAGAAGCTCTAGGTATCTAACCCAAAAATCTAATATATCAAGCGAAAAAACCTTTTTATAAACCTCAAACACACATACGTACCTCCACCCCAACCAATATGGACTCAACGTAATTATTACAATTTTTTTTTGTTTATTTATGGATTTTTCTCATGTGAAAAAAATCAAATTAGGAGAGAATCTTAATCCTTCCTCTTGATAGCATTTCTCAACCAGAATTTTATTTTAGAGTGTATTGATTACAATGGGTTAATATTCAGTTAGACATATATACCTATCTTACATAAGTTTTCTTGATATTATAATATTAAAGATGTCTGAAGGAATTTTTTTTCATAGAAAATAGATTTTCATTTTGAACTAATTGAAATTGCATTTAATGTAGAGTAATTTTTAGTAGGACTATTCTCACCTTCCTTCTTTCTTTTATACATGTTCAAATCCACCAAAGAGAAAACTTGAATGAATTCGTGCAACAATTGTCACACGACTCGTTAAAAAATTAATAAGTTGGTAAAATGATAACTACATTTTGTCTATTCTTTAACAACCATTGGATTGTAGTGGATTAATGGTTATGAGAAAATATTTATGTCATTAATAATAAATAAATTTCTCGTATATGATTTCTCTCCAAGCTTTTAATGTTTTGTCTCTTCCCCTCATTCTCTCTCATCTAACTCTTCTTTACCCGTTCAAGACTAAAATCTAAAGAAGATAATATGCTATATCCTTTGCAAGTACGTGATTTTGGTTTATTCTAGTATATTTCTTTTACTTAACTGATGCAAAAGTAAAATATTTAAGGTATCTTGAAAAAATTCTTAAAACATATAATTAAGTATAAGGTTTTATTTATATTTGTATGGAATAAAATTATTAATTTTTGTTATTGTAAAAATTAAAGATCAGGATAACATAAACTAAATGTTAGTTTTGAAAATAATTTCAAAGTCGGTGAAAACTCATTTGTAGCTAAACATTTAAATTATATATTTGTTTAGCTATACTTCATTATTAGCTCATTATAAGACTCATAATAAAGAGAAGAAGAGATAAAACATTAAAATTTTGTAGAAAGATTCTGTGAGAGATAATAAAATTTATTTATTATCAACAATGTCACTTAACATCTACTCGTATATTTAAAAGCAAAAATATCTATAGTATAAGTAATCTGAATCATTAATTTTAATATCATCTGATAGTTTATAATTTATGTTAAAATTTGAGTCTCTTACACCTACCCTTTTATATATATATACATGTGTGTGTGTATGTGTGTGTAAGAAAATTAACGAGCTCTGATACCACTTGTAAGGGAATTATGCGGAAACAAATAACATCAAGATTGGTAAAATTCAAACAACACAAAGAGACAAAATATTTAACGTGGTTCGGTTTCAATTACCTACATTCACGAACGAAGAGATAAATCCACTAGATCATAGGTATGTAAGAGTACAAGAGATAACACACCATATAGGTGCTCTACCAAATACCAACCCGCTACTAAACATATTAGCGCATGAAGGCTTACTATCATTCAGCCTGAAGGTATTCTACCCGATGCCTAATATAACAGAGCA